>RJWT010001344.1:0-49167 GCA_004365215.1 Cuniculus paca | reverse complement strand
ATATATATATATATATATATATATATATATATACACTAATTTATATCTTTTCTTTTCCCTTCTTTCTTTTCTCCTTTTCCCTGAATTGTTTTATCCTTTAGAAGTTTCTTACCCTTTCCCCACATTTATTAGGGATTTTGTATCTTACTGAGCCTTTCAGTTTCTTACACTAGGGAGATGATATGGTGTTTACACATGTGAGTTTGATTTATTTCACTTATGAGTATGGTCTCAAGTTGCATCCATTTACCTACAAAAGCCTCAATGTGATCCTTCTTTATAGCTGAATAGTACTCCATTGTATAAAACCACCGCATCTTTTTTATTCCTTCCTCAATTGATGGGCATTTGGGTTGTTTCCAAGATTTGGCTATTACAACTTGTGCTGCTATAAACATGGGTTCACATACATCACTGTGGTATGATGATTTCACTTCTTCTGGGAATATGCAGAATAGCTGGGTCAAATGGGACTTCCAGTCCTAGGTTTTGAGGAACCTCCAGACTGATTTCCACAGTGGCTGCTCAAGTCTACACTACCACCAACAGTGGAGAAGGGTTCCTTTTTCCTCACAGCCTCTTCAGCATTTGTTATTGGTGGTTTTCTTGATCCTAGCATTCTTTCTACAGTGAGATGGAAACTCAGAGTTGTTTTAATTTGCATTTCTCTGATGACCAATGATGCTGAACATTTTTTCATGTATTTATTGCCATTCATATTTCTTCAGCTGAGAAATGTGTTTTCATCTCAGAAGCCCATTTTGGGATTGAGTCTTTGAATTTCGAGGGCCTGATTTTTTTTAATTCTTTATATGTTCTAGATAGAAGACCTTTGTCTGAAGGACAGTTTACTAAGATTTTTTCCCAATTTTTGGGTTTTCTTTTCACTCTGTTGGAGATTTCTTTTGACATGCAAAAACTTTTTAATAAGACAAGATTCCAGTTTTTGATTCTGGGAAGTGTTTCCCATTCAGTTTCACTTTTGTTCATGAATTCTTCACCTACCCCTATGTTTTCAAGATTTCTACCTACTGTGTTTTCCAGCAAATGTAGTGTTTCTTCTTTCATATTTAGATCTTTGATCCATTTTGACTTTAGTAAAAGATTTTCAATGTAAGTATTGATGATCTTCTGTATTTCCACAGGGTCTGTAGTGATTTCACCCTTTCATTCCTATTGCATGGATTTGAGTTTTTTTGTTTTCTTTTTTTAATAAGGTTGGCTAGGGGATTATCAATTTTATTTATTCTTTCAAAGAACCAGCTCTTCGATTTGTTGATTCTTTGTATTGTGTTCTTAGTCTCATTTGCTTTAATTTCTGCTCTGATTGTAATAATTTCCTCCTTTCTTTTGGCTTTGCATTTGACTTGCTCTTCTTTTTCTAGATGTTTGAGGTGTAGCATCAGATTGTTTATTTGTGTTCATTCCATTTTCTTGATGTGGGCATTCACTGAAATAAATTTTCCTCTGAGAACTTCTTTCATTGCATCCCACAGATTTTGGTAAGTTGTATTTGTATTTTCATTTGCTTGTAGATATTGTTTGATTTCTTCTTTAATTTTCTCTGTGACCCACTGATTGTTAAGAAGTGTGCTATTTAATTTCCATGTGTTTACAGAGTTTTTGCAGTTTCTTTTGTCATTAATTTCCAGTTTGATGGCACCATGATCAGATAGTATGCATGGGACAATTTTGATTCCTTTGCATTTACTTAAGCATGTTCTATGGGCTAGTATATGGTCTATTCTAGAGAATGCAACAGGTGAAGCTGAGAAGAATGTATACTCTGATGTTGTTGGGTGGAAAACTCTGTGCATGTCTACCAGGTCCATTTGTTCACAGGTTTGATTCAGTTCTGTTATTTCTTTGCTGATTTTCTGTCTACTTGATCTGTCTCTTTGAGTCAAGGGTGTGTTAAGGTCTCCCATTATAATTGTGTTATTGCTTATTTGATTTTTCATTTCTATTAATATTTGTTTTATGTAGTTGGGTGCTCCCATATTTGGTGCATATATATTTAAGATTGTTATTTCTTCCTCTTGGAGTTTTCCCCTAACCAGTATGTAGTGATCTTTATCTCTTGACCATTCTTGGTTTGAAGTTCATATTGTCTGTGAACAGAATAGCTAACCCTGCTTTTTTTGGGTTCTTATTGTATAGAGTATTGATTTCCATACTTTGACTTTCAGTCCATGAATTTCCCTTTGGGTTAGATGGGTTTCTTGTACACAGCATATGTTTGGATGTTGTTTCTCGATCCATTCTGCCAGTCTGTTCCTTTTGATTGGTGAATTGAGGCCATTTACATTAATGGTTATAACTGATATATACTGACTTATTTTTGTCATCTTTCTGTGATTGTTTCTTTACCTTTTCCCTCTGCTTAATTGTTTGCCCTTCTTGGTGTTCTTCTGTTGTTCTTCCTGACATCATAGTTATTTTCATGTCTATCTAGAGTATCTTTCAGTATTCTTTGAAGGGTTGGTGGTCATGAAGTTCTTCAGCTGCTCTTTGTCATGGAAGTACCTTATTTCTCCATTGATTTTGAAGGATAGTTTTGCAGGGTACATCAGTCTGGGTTGGAAGTTGTTTTCCTTTAGAACTTGAAATACTTCACTCCATGCTCTTCTTGACTTCATTGTTTGTGTTGAGAAGTCTGCTGTGATTCTGATGGGCTTTCCTTTATAGGTGATTTGCTTCTTTTCTCTAACAGCTTTTAAATTTGTTATTATGTTGAATTCCTGTGATGCTGATTAATATATGTCTGGGTGTTGATTTATTTTGGTTATGGCTAATTTTGGAGTTCTACATGCTTCACTTATCTGTATGTCCGTTTTCTTTCCCATGTTTGGGAAATTTTCAACTATTACTTCTGTAAATAGTGTTGTTACACCATTTGTGTTTTCTCCTTCTTTTTCATTAACAGCTATCAATCTTATATTTTTTTCTTTGCATCATCTTTCAACTGCTGAATTGCTATTTCCTGATTCCTTGTTATTTTTAAAAGATGATTCCTTTCTTCCTTGCTAGCGGCAATCATGTCTTAGAGGTCTGAAAGTCTATCTTCACATTCATTGAGGTGGCTTTGCCAGCTTTCAGTGGCATTCTTGATTTCCTGGATATCTCTTTGAATCTGTTTCATGCATTCTGATTCTTTCTTGTATTGTTCATTCAAGGTTTCCATCCTTTTGCTATAGTCCTCTATTTTTCCAAGTATGTCTTCTTTAGATGTGCTTAGTATTTCTTTAATTATGTTTATAATCTCTTGTTTTACCTGGGAAACCATTTCTAATCTCAGTTCCTGTATAGCTTCATGAAGTTGTTTCTTTACTTCAGTTGCTATCATTTCAGAAGTTTCAGGTGTGTGGCTTATGCTTTCTCCTATGTCCATGTCTCTTTGGCTTGTTTGGGAAGGACTGGAGGTGCAAGATTGCATTTTGCTCTTTCATTTTGTCATTTTCCTGTATTCCACTGTGGCAGGTGAATCCAATGTGCATGGTTGAGGCTCCAAGGCTAGGTGAAACTTACAGTGTATGCCCTCAGCTCCAGCCAAGACTACCACTGTGGCTGCTCTGTTGATGGGCAGTGGCTGGATGGAGCCCAGGGAGAATCCCAAATGTCTGGGGCTGATGGTGGAATTGGTGCAGGTCCCTACCAGGCTGCTTGTGAGGCCCCAAGCTGCATGGCTAGGTGAAATTCACTGTGCATGCCTTTGACTCATGCCAGGCCCAGAATTGCAGTCACTACACTGCTCCAGGGTGGGTGGGCAGAGCCCAGGCAGGACCCCAGGGACCTGGTATGGTATTTTCTTTGGCATTGATCTTGTTGATCCTGTTAGAAAATTGTGGCTTTCTGACAAAATGATGAGTTATAAATCTTAAAATTCTTTCTACAAGACAGAAATTGATAATATACTGTTTTTGATAAGCTACTTGTTCAATGGTCTTTGAGATCATATACTTAGCAAGAGGAAAATTTCAAATAGACATTATTTAAAAGAAATTCTGGATTATTTTCAGAGAATATGAATATGGACATTTAATAATATAATAAGATTTTATATTGTCAAACTTTGAGCAAAAACTATTGTGCTTCAATTTCCTTGTTACAGACAAGAAAATTAACAGGGGCAGAATTAAAAAGCATAGAAAACTGGAAATTTTTCATAGCAGGCTGTGGGTAGCTTCCAATTATTTTTTAGTAAAAACTTTTCATAAATTCTATAAACTCTTAGGCATTTCAACTGATACATTCTTTTCTAGAGATTGCAAAGACAATTTCTTTTTGCTTTGTTTGAAAGAATTAACTTACTGGCTCTGGCAATTCCAGCAGATTAGGTTCCAGGATGGGTTTATTAGGTAAAACAATGCTAGTGCAAGGAACTTTCCTCTACTGCCCATTCAACTAGCTAGATAAAGTCTTTTGTTGGTGTTTCTAAAAGATATACAACTGATACATGCCAACAAATAACATCCTATCTAGAAGAGCTTCCTGAAAAACATCAGGTGGCCTCGTTGTTTCAAAAGAGTTAGACTACATAGTCGTGGGTTATAAAAGTGTTGAGCTTCAGTATTAACCTACATGATACCCCAAACCCACACAATTTAGCTAAAAAGTTCTGTTTGCTAAGATAAGAGCCAGCGTCTCTTCTCTAACTCAAAATTCTTTCTTAACTCTTTCATAGCAATGTCTTTTTATTTGTAAACAGTGCTATATGAACCAATATTTTCTCCTTGTGTTAATCTTGACATGATAATAGGCTTTATTGGCAAGTCCTATTAATTATATTAAAGAAACAATTTGACTACAGTGCTTTACACTAATACACAATTTTTTTAAAAAGGTAATTTAATTCCATAATCAATTTAATAAGAGGTTATTGAAATCCAGTGTGAATAATTCATTAGACATATACATGATTGACAGTCACAAAAGCTCATTTACAGAAAATATAAGCTTGGTTCCCATGATTAGAAAAGCAAAGTAAGAATTCTGAATAATAGTGATGTCATATACCTTGTCCAATTTAGGGGGAAAACAATGTTCCAAATTATATTGTATTTTACCTTTGATATAACTGAAGGGGAAGAAGGCATTAAGGACTTTGATTAAAGCATTTCTCTAAAAGTGGTAATTTTGATTAAAAATAATATGAAATAGTATTGTCTTTTCATTGAAAGTCCTAAAGACAGACACTTAAACTTGCCAAGAAAATTATGTAAGACTGATATTGTAAAAAAAAAAAAAAAAAGAAAGAAAGAAAAGAAAAAGAAAAAAGATTAAAAGCTAAAGGAGCAATTTTCTATAGCCCCCAAATAAAGTGTGCTACAGTTATTAAAGGAAAGATCAAGGGCCATAAAATTATTTTAGTTCATTTTTGCTATTTCAGGCTTGACTATCCAAAGGGATACATTGCCTTCATAGCCTTAGATGATACTAATGATCAAAATGCAGACATCTCAGCATATTGTTCTGTTCTTCACTTTCACGTGTATTCTTTTGATTATCTTTGGTCAAACAAAATCTCAGTCTGATTGTTTGGTAAAATCAATATTGTCAAATACAAAGAACAATGAGATTTTTGCTTTTTAATTCTTTTATGGATTTTTTGTGATCACAGCACATTATTTCTTGCTCTTAAAATTTTTATGGTATTATTTTATCTATATAATAGTTCATATGTTTCATAGAAAGAAGAAAATGTATTTTCTCTGTTCAGAGAGCTATTAAATTTTGTGGGTTGACCAGGATATTATGCTCATCCACGTCTCTGAATTTATGAAGGAATAAATACACCATCACTGTGGGTACAAACCCCTTTCTAAAAGCGTTTAGCCTTGATGCCTAGAGAGTTAAAAGAAAACCTTTTGCAGTGGCCTGGCTTTCTGGATTTATTCAGACACTGGTATCTTCACCTACATTTGTCTTGGGACTTCAATTTCCAGTATTGCAACATGGCTGGGGTGGACATAGAGAAACAATGCCACATGAAGTTACTATGGTTTGGATGTAGTTTGTTCTCCAAGGATTTGTGTTGAAGGTTTGGTCCTCAGTCTGCTGTTGAGATACTGAGACCATTGAGAGGTGGGCCCTTTCAGGAGGTTAAAGCATAGAGACTATTGCCCTCAGAAAGAATTGAGGAAGTTTTCTTGGGATTCTGGAGCTAGTTCATGTGAAAGGCTTATTATAGAACAACTAGCTTTGCTATTCCCCAGTCACTTTGACTTCCTTTCTGGTGAAGTGATATCTTCCTCTCATGTGTGTTCCTGCCACAGTGATGTCATTTGGACTAAGATCTTCATCAGAGCTGAGTTGATACCAGTGCCATGCACTTCAACCTTTAAAACTATGAGCTAAATAATGTTTTCTTTCTTTATACTAACCTCAGGTACTTTGTTATGCTTCCATAAAACTGAATAATGCAAAAATATGTCAGCAAATTATGGTGTTGTAAAAATTGGAAAATTTATGCCAGTATTACCATCTAGCAAGGCAAAAGCAACCCAGTCTTTGATAAAACTTGGAGCAAGTAATTGTTTACTTAATTAATTTACTACATAATGAGAAGAAAATTTTTCTTGTCTTTAACAACGTTACATTAAATGCATGCATTCTAGAAACCTAAAATATGGATAAAAATATTTGCATATGAACTAGCCTTTTGATTTAGTGTAAGAAAACATCATAACCTAAAGTGGAAGAAATTTATCCTTTTACTTTTTAAAGTAGTTTTATTTTATTATACCTGAGACTGGGTTTTCCATTAACTATCAAACAAGGAAGCTTTTGAGTGATTGGACCTGCGAATTTATATCTTATGTTACTTCCACAAGTCTCATACATGATCTCCTTAAATTTTCTTTGCTCAGTATCTCTGTCTCTTTCAAGATTTTAGTCAACATGTATCAGACTTTCTAGATGTGACATCCAGATTTTTGTCTCTATTTCCTTTCTCTATGCTACGTGCTGGACAATTTCTTTTTCTAATCTATCGATTGTATCTTTTCTGTGTCTAGAGATCAAATGTGGCTTTTGTTTTTCTGTTGCTGTAACTCTCTGTGTAGTTCTCTTTGTTTGTTTGTTTTTGGAAGCACCGGGGATCAAACTCATAACTTCACACTTGCCAGGCAGGTGTTTAGGCCGCTGAGCTAAATCTCTAGCCCTCTGTGTAGTTCTTTCTCGTACATTTTATATTTTCCTCTTCCCTGAAAGTAATTTAAAGCATATTACTTAGTTCTTTAAACAGAGTAGGTATAATTTCAAAAGAATATTTAATAACACAACATCTCAACTCCATGTGGATTTGTTTCTTTTTCCTGTTGTGTATGGGGATTCTTGATCTTATTCAACATTTCCCATATGGCTGTTGATCTTTGACTTCTTGTTGTCTATATTCCTACAGATTCTCCACATGAAAGTAACTCTGTGGATGCAAGTATGGTGATGTTTTATATACAAGCCCATTACCACTTATATCTGGATGCTCCCCACAGCCTCATGTGGTTGTAGGTGGGGAGTTACCAAGGTGACTGGATTAGGATGTGTAATTCTGGAATTAAGTATGTGATGCTGAGATTAAGCATATGATGCTGGAATTAAAGGTGACCCACCCTGGGTGTGGGTGGCAACACCCAAAAGGTAGGCAGCTTGGTTAGAATATAAAGGGACAGAAAGAAGTTACTCTGTTACCTTATGGCTTTTCTGATTTCTGTTGTCTATAAAGTATTTTTCCTCTGTGATGCCCCTCTGCCACTCCAACTTCCCTTGGAGCTAGCACTATGGACTTTACATCTACAAACTGTGAGCTAAATAAACCCTTCCTCCTTTAACTTGTGGATGTCTACTATTTTGGATCTGCAATGAGAAAAATAACTAAGACAAAGCTCCTACCATTCTTCTCTTTTCTTCTAATCAACTAGAGATAGAGATTAAAAATCATAGTAAATATATTATCCTTAGATTAGTTGTTGAAACAAACTCCTAGATCCAGGGGGTGAAAACAAAGTAAATAAATTGTGTACACAAATGTATATGTACATATATATGTGACTTTTATCATTATATATAAATTAAAATATATTTTATATACATACTATCATGGTATATATAATATATGATAATTGTATAATATACTTAATTACATCACACAACTATACATGTAATTTGATATATAAATATAATAGTTATTATTTATATTATAATGTACACACATTTATACATAAATATGTAACTTGTATGTATATATTTATAATTTTATCTTGATCTTATTGCTTGTTGTAATTTCAGTTAAATTAGTCATGCAAAACATTAACCAGCTATTACTAGAAATATATAATCCTTCTTTAATTACGTAGCAGATAGAATTAGGAGCTGCGATAGGGCCTCATGACACTGCAATGCCATAATTTTTGGGAGAATTCTGGAAATAGTAAATCTTATCTCTGAAATCCTTCTTTCTATTTTTTGTGCTTTTTAGTTTAAATGATTAAAAGATAATATTCTCTGGAACATTGGACTACTTTAATTTTCATAGAACAGTTTTAAAATGCAAAACTTTATATATGTTCAAGGTTAAAATTTCTAAGATATCTTGGGTCAAGACATTTTCACATTTCTCTTAATAGATTGCCTAATACTTTCCTTGTACCTACTTGAGACCTGATTCTATGGCTAGCTGTTAGGTACTTGTCTCTGAAATTGACTGGCCTGACATTGTAGAAGCATTTTAATAGAACAGTGGGAAAACCATGGCAAGAATCCTGTTCTGTGCTTTAATAATTTCCACCCATAGAAATTGACAGGAATTATTCCTTACAGAAAGTATAGCCCAATTTATTTGTAGAAATCTACTAATTCACTAGTATTGGCTGCATATTTAGGATTTCTTAACATTGTGTCATTCACAGCAAGAGAACAATATAGTACAGTGTCTCAACTATCTAGAGAAAATAATTATATTTCTTAAAAATTTCATTTATTTGGTGTTATAAGTTTGTTTAATTTAGTTGTTATCTTAGCATGAGTGTGTTCAAAGTGAGGGAGAGTGCCTTGAATGGGATTAATGAAAATGTTACATTTACTGTAATAATTTTTAAAATTTAAGTGTTCACTATAAATTTTGATCACTCTTTCCTCTCTTTCACTGATCCCCTGTGTTGCTTCTCATCACTATGAAAAGCAGATTTCCTCTTCCATCCCCTTCCACCATGATGTTTCTATGTTGGCACCTGCCAACCATGTACTTAAACCATTAGGTATATTAAAACTGTCTTGCTTTAAGTTATGGGTGTATTATGTCCCAAGATGGGAAAAGGAGAAATTCTCCTTTAGGTTACAGGTATTATATTCCAAGACTGGAAAAGGTGAAAATATACTTATCGAAATAAAAAGAAACCCTCGATTCAGAGAAAGAAAAAAGATAATTAAAAATTACATACACATACATTTTATTATAAATATATATGTTGTATATACATATGTAGCATATAACTACATTGAAACAATTCTTGATTATTAGATCCAATTGGAAATATAAAATTTTATAACCTAAATTTACATACTAAAGAATTTATGTCATCCGGGCGTGGTGGCTCACGCCTGTAATCCCAGCAGTCGGGAGGCTGAGACAGGCGGGTCATTGTGAGTTTGAGACCAGCCTGGGCTACAAAGTGAGCTTAAGGCCAACCTGAATGGCATAGTGAGACCCTGTCTCAAAAACACAAGGGCTGGGCATCTAGCTCAGCAGCCTAAGTACCTGCCTGGCAAGCGCAAGGTTGTGAGTTCAATCCCCAGTGCCGCAAAAAAAAAAAAAAAGAATTTATGTCATTAATGTTAGTTCATGTTCATAATGTCCAAATTCACTGTGGTTATCAAGATCCTGTAGGTGGCATAATTTCCACTCTTGCATCCTTTCCTCCTCCTCCTTCACACACGGTCTTCTGGATTGCTTCCCATCTACAAGAGATCCAACCCCTTGTCTCCTTTGATCCTTCCTTTATTTTTCTCTTAGCTTGTACTTTGCTTTACTCAGATGAAAGATATCATGTGGTATTGAAGCTTGTGTATCTGATTTATTTCACTCAACATCGTATTTTCCAGGTTCATCAATTTTCTTAAAGTGTCTCAAATTCATCCTTCTTTATAGCTGAATAGTATTTCAGTTTATATCAATACCACATTTTCTTTGTCCAGTTGTCTGTTGATAGGCATAAAGGCTGCTTCCAGGATTTTGCTATTATGAATAATATCAACAAGAATGAAAATAGGGAAAGAGGAGAGGAGGAAGGTGGGAAGGGAGAGGTAAGGAGATTTTAAAAAAGAAACAAGCTGTATTATGTACATGTACCAACTTCCCAAGAAGATTGTATTCTCCAAATTGCATGTACTGTGAACGTGTACTGAGATATAAAAAATAACAAAAATTTTAAAAAACTTACATGACAAGAAAATAAATGACACTGATAGGGTTTTGTACCTCTTTGACATTGGTTATAAATTTTCTTTAATGCTGTGACTGACAGCGTCATGGGTTTAAATAGTTAGTTATAAATGGAGATACCGCTAAATTAAAAAATTCTGACCACACAATACTGGAAAGGTCACTGAATATAACATAGAAAAAAATATGTATCCTACAGGAAAAGAAAAAAATGCAGAAAAAAATTTAAAATCCTTGATAAACACAAGTGCAAATATTTTCAACCAAATATTATTGAACCTCAGTCTATAGCATATTAAAAGAGTGATTCACCCATATCAAGTTGGGTTTATTCCTTGAATAATAGTGGCTAAAGGTTATGAAAGACTCTTATACTGTGAATTATAAAACTGTTATAGAAGAGATTAAAGAAGTTACAAAGAAAGGGAAATATAGCCAGTGTCCTGAATTGGAAGAAATTGCTCAAATTTCTGTTTTTTCACAGGTCTCTTCGATTATCATTGCCTTCATGATTCAGTCTTGGTAAGTTGTACGTTTCAAGGGATTGATTTATTTTAAGTTATTTAATTTGTTGGTGTATGATTGTTCATAGTGATCTCTCATAATTCCTTTGTATTTCTGTGGTACTAGTAGGAACATCTCTTGTTTCATTTCCGATTTCATTCATGTTTGTCTTTTTAGTCTAGCCACAGGTTGTACCAAGGAGAAAGAATGGTTGTGCCCAGAGATGCAAGGTAGAAAACTGCAGAGGGGGAGTAAGAGACATGTGGTTGTCTTTCCAGGAGCTCAAGGGGCTGCCTTATGTGAGGCAGTTACTTTCCCCAAAGTACAGGCTACAAAAGAAAAAGTAGACAAGTGAGATTCTATGAAATGAAAAGGCTTCCTACCACAAAGGAAACAATCGAGTGAAGAGACAAACTGCAGTGGGCGAACAGATTTGTAAACCACACTTCTGATAAGTACTAATATGAAATATATGCAAAGAACTCAACTTGATAGTAAGAAAACAAGCCAATTCAAAATGGATCACATTCAAGGAATAATATTTCTTAAAAAATATACAAATGCCAACAATAGATGAAAACAAAATGCTAATCATAATTAATCACCAGGGGAATGCAATTAAAATTGTGAGATACCATCACATATTTTCAGTTAGAATGAGTCAGTATAGTCACCTATTTTAGAGCACAGTAATTGTACCTCATAATATTATGTAATATTCTAATGAAGAGAGAAGATTTTAAGTTTTCCATTAAAAAACAGGTTTGTGAGATAATGTGTGTATTACATATGTCCAGTTAGCCATTCCACATTATACACACATGTCCAATTGAGTTGTTTTATATCATACATATAGACAATTTTCATTGTCAATTAAAAAACTAAAAGCAAAGAAAAAATTAACCCCAAAGCATTATTTAAATCAATATAAGCAGCACAAACTTGACCAATGATAAGAACTGGGTGTGGAGGTGCACTCCTGTAATCCCAGCACTCGGGAGGCTGAGGCAGGAGGATTGTTGCAAGTTCAAGACCAGCCTGGGCTACAGTGTGAGTCCAAGCTGCATAGAGCTGCATAGAGCTGCACAGCCCAAGCCTGAGCTGCATAGAAAAACCCGTCTCAAAAAAAAGTTTATTGTCTGTAAATGTACGAACAACCATTTTGAGGAAAGCAAGAGACACTGGGGTAACCATAGTTAACCTCCTGTTGTTATGTTTTGAAGACCTGTGTAGCTTTCTGTGTTCTGTTTTGAAATGCTGTATTGTGTTTGACTCTATTTTGTTTTCCCTTTTTTTGTTGTTGTTGTTCTGTTTTGTTTTGTTCTATTCTCTTTAAAAATAAAAAAAAGTAAAAAAAAACCAACAAAAACAAAAACAAAAACACAGGCAGGGGATCTAGCTCAGTGGCCTAAGTGCCTGCCTGGAAAGGACAAGGTCATGAGTTCAATCCCAGGTGCCACAAAAACCAAAAAAAAGACAAAAACATATTCAACACAGAAGATAAATAAAAATATTAAAAACTACTTTTATTTTTCATTGAAAGCTTGTATCCTTCTGATTCATACAACCATCACCATAATTGAACTTCTAGTACCACAATAGAAATGAAAGTGACGAGTAACATAATGTTATCATCTACTTAGTAACTATTTCAGATGTTGAGGAGACATCCTGAAAATCAGGATGCGTAGTTTTAACATAACAACGAGCTTTGTTCTTGCTTGTTGACTTATGTAATATAGGTCCTACTGACAATGCGATTTACAGATATTAGCATATGTAAGCTATTTCGATTAATTTTAAACTCATTAAAGAGAAATAATTCCTAAAAAGGTATGTTGATAATAATGAAAGATGTCACTGAAAGGCAGTTTCATTAAGGTCAGAAAACTCATTTTTAATTTTTATCCAGAATTTCAAAACTTCCCTATCAAGGCTTCATCACTCCTAGTGCCACAGAGTATCTTGCAAATTATTGTTGAATTTAATTTACCTTATGATGAAATAAATTGGTTGGGAATGTCACCAATATCTAATAAATGATTGTTCTTTTAATGAAGAAGGAATTTAAATTATTCTATCAAATTTATATAGACAATGTTAATAACTTCTCACAGATATGAATTATATAGTTCAATACCTACCTACTCAATACTTGTTATTAAATTCTGGCTCACATCATAACATTATGTCAAAGCTCTAATATTTCAAGCTTCTTACTTTAGTTTTTGCTTTTAATTTTAATCAGTCATTGAAAAAAATATATTCCTTCCTCACTGGGAGTATTAAGATCATTAAAAGTATGAAAGATACCAAACAAGTATGCTTGGATGCTTAATTCACAAGTTTACAATGTTGAGCCTCAGATTAGGTTCTTATACTGCAGAAATACTGAGATTTTATTCTATAGTCTAAATATTTTCAACAGAAGTTAAAACAGATTTTTTTAGTACTCATTGTGTGTTAGCATGCAAAAACATTTTATAATCAGCTTTTATACTATCTCTCTTTTTCTTTATTAGGGATTTTGGTTTTTCATTGTCTAATATTTTCATTCGAGCATGTTTGCAGAAAATAATATGTGTTCCTTGTGTGGAGTTGGGAACATACATAGCACATTTTAATTTCTTTCTTCATTCTCTTTCCCTTACTTACCTACCCTTTCCATCATTTGTTCCTCGTCCCATTCGAGAAAAATCTATCTCCCTACTTCCTATTATCTTTTATTTTGTGTTTTATTTATATTTTGGAACCCACATATAAAACAAACAATGTGATTTTTAAGCTTGTGTGCCTGATTTATGTCACTTAACACTATGGTCTCAAGGTATAAGCATTTTCTTACAAAACAGTCAAGTCTATCTTTATGGCAGAATAGTACTCCACTGTGTGTAAATATCACATTTTCTTCAACCATTCATCTTATTGATGGACATGTAAACTGCTTCCAATTTTTGATTATTACAAATTGTGCTGCTCTAAATGTGGATATGTAGTATCACAATAATACATCTTAAATTCTTTCAGGAAGATACTGAGAAGGGGAATACCTGGGTTGAATGGAATTACTAGTTTTAGTTTTCTGGGGAAACTCCATACTGATTTCCATAGTGGTTGTAATAGTTTATACTCCCACCAACAATGAAGAATGATTCCTTTTTCTCTGTATCCTCATCATCCTTTGTTATTATTTGATTTCTTGATGTTGGCTATTCTTTCTGGAATAAGATGGAATCTCAGCATTGTTTTAATTTGTACTTATTTTATGACTATTGATGTAGATTGTTTCTGCATATATTTGTTTGCCATTTTTATAAATCTTATTCTGTGAAATGTCTATTCATTTCACTGGCCCATTTTTGATTCAGTCTTTTGTTTTGGAAAGTGTAATTTTTTGAGTTTTTTATATATTCTGGATATTAGGCCTCTAAGGAATAGTTGAAAAAACATTTTCCCCATTCTGTAGGTTTTCTTTTTATTCTATTGGTTATTTCCTTTGGTGTGGAGAAGCTTTTCAATTTGATATGATCCCATTTGTTGATTCTCTGTACTATTTCTTGCACAACCAATGTTCTGTTCAGAAGGTCTCTGCCTAGCCTTATGATTTGAAGTTTTACATATTTTTTTCTTACAGCAAGTTTAGTGTTTCTGTTTTAGCATTTGCATCTGTGATCCATTTTTATTTTAGTTTAGTACATAGTGAAAGATACGGATCTATATTTAATCTTCTACATGTGAATAGCCATTTTTCGCAACACCATTTATTAAAAAGGCTTTCTTTCCTCCAGTGTATGTTTTTGATCTTTTGTTCAAAGATCCAATAGTTCAATATTCTTGAGTTTGTTTCTTCATCGTTTATTCCCTTGAATTCATATCTGTTTTCATGCTTGTACCATGCTGTTTGTAGCACTAAATCTTTGTAACACAAATTCAAGTCCTGGATTGTCATGTGTCCTGCTTTGTTCTTATAATCCAGGTTGTGTGTTTTTGCTATTCTGAGTCCCTTCTGGTTCCATATAAATTTCAGAATTGTATTCTCCTGTAAATGAAGACTGCTGTTGGAATTTTGATTGGGGTTACATTAAATTTGCATATCAATTTCGAAAGTATGGCTATTTTTACCATATCACTTCTTTCTATCTAGGAATAGGCACATCTTTCCATTTTTTGACATCACCTTCAATATCCTTTTTCAGAGTAATGTGATTTTCATTATAGAAGACTTTCACTTCCTTAGTTAGGTTAATTTCTGAATGTTTAATTTTTCTTGGTGATATTTATTGTTATTGGATTTCCTAATTTCTTCCTCAGTGGGAATAGGAATGCTATTGATTTTTGTGTGCTAACTTTGTATTCAACTACATTGCTGAATTTGATTATTAGTCTGATAGTCTTTGGGTGGATATTTGGTCTTCTTTTTAGAGGATTATGATAATTTGACTTCTTTCTTTATTATACATATCTTTTTTAAAAGAGAATAAAACAAAACAAAACAAAATAAAACAGAACAAAGCAGATCAGAACAGAACAATGCAAGTAATACAGGACTTCAAAACAAGAGAACAGGAAATCAACAGTGGCTATCATAGTGTCTTTTGTTTTCTTCAAAATAGTTGTTAATACCTTCACTCACAATAAATTCAAACAAAACAAAACAGTATAATACCAATCAAAAGAATGAAAGTGTTACAAGCCTTCAAAACCAGACAATAGGAAATCAACAATGGCTACCATAATGTCTCTTGTTTTCTTCAAAATAGTTGTTCATACCTTCTCACATATTGCAATAAAATAATAGAAAACAGACTAAAAGCCAAGCGTGGTGGCACACTCCTGTAATCCTAGCACTTGGGAGGCTGAGGGAGGAGGAACGTTGTGAGTTTGAGACCAGCCTGGGCTACAAAGTGAGCCCAAGGTCAGCCTGAACTGCATAGCAAGACCCTGTCTCAAAAAGACAAAACAAACAAACAAACAAACAAAAAACAAAAAAAGAAAATAGACTAAAACCAATCAAATCAAAGAATGTAAGCATTATTGGACTTCAAAACATGATGATAAGAAATCGGCAATGTCTATCATAATGTCTTGTTTTCTTCGAAGTAGCTATTCATACTATAGGTATCCTTTTTATTTCCTTTTCTTGTCAAATAATGGGGTAATCCCAGATTTCACATCTTAAATATTAGAGACTCACACCTTTTATTGTATTACCAAGCATATTATTTAGCGATCCTCACATTTTTTTCAAAAAAATCAAAACATTCCAGTAACAGAGGGCATGTGAAAATCAACAATCTGGCATACACTTCTACATCTGTACAATTACTTCAGCATGTTTTCTTGAGATTGCAAATATACCATCAGATCATACTCCTATGCAGAACTTGAGCTCCAAATTGAACATTTTATACACTTTAGACTTAGTTGTAATTCTCAGTAAGGAAGCTAAGTATTTTATCTATAAATTGCACATATACTGGAAGGATTACCAGGCTAAGAAAATATGTACATTTGTTGAAGTACCAAGAAAACACTTTGTCAGCTATACTTATTCCAGTTATTCCATATCTTCAGTTTGTTACTGAAGTTGATTTTAGGTGTAGTTAAAAGGGATGTTTGCCCTATCTTCTCTGCTGTAAGTTCACCAGCTATTGTCAAGCTATTGTCTATGCAGTAGTGTTTCATTAATATTTCAGCCATTAAATATGTACATATACAATCAAGTTTTACAACCCAAAATAACAAATTTAATAGTGAGCAATGGAGGACATTTACTGAAACTCTAGTTGGATGCAAAAGTATTGAATGCTTGATGGGAGGTGGGCACATACAATAATGGGCACTCATGTATGAGGAAAATTGAGTATGGGAAATACCTTTCACACAGGCCAAAGACAGTATCTGTTTAATGCATGCAGTGAGTACTTTACCACCTAGATATTTTTATAGATGCATTTACAGTATTGGTAAAGAGCAATGGAAGGGATTTAACTTGCAAAATAAGTAGAGCATGAAAAATAAGGACAAAGGTGGTGAACAATAGTGGATAATATAAAATACTAAACATTCGTGAAAGCTTTTTAATTCACTACTCATTCTCTTAGTAGATTTTTTTTAGTTTGAGCATTTATTTCCATTTTGAGCTTAAAGCTACTTAAGTGTTGTTGCTTTTACTGCACCATTAGGCAGTGCATCATATGGTATACATTATACTTTTAACACTTCAGTATTAATTATGACTGCTATACAGAATTTTAGATAAGATAGATTGTCCTTCTGTTAAACACGATATTAAATTTTGATCTTCATTTTTTCCACATTATTTTCATTACCAAAATTTACTTTGTGAATGCTGCTGTATTTTGAAAAGTTTTATGTTTTCATGACAAAATGCTAAGCTTACTTGCATTACTATACTTCAATTAGGCTTAAAAATATATACTATAATACTTCCTTAATTTAGTTAATAGTGATAAACTAACTATAAAAGATAGTTCTGATTAAAAATGAAAATGAGCTGAAAATAAGTTGGAAATAGAGTTGTGTGTAGATATTGTTATGCATTTAATGGATTTTTACTATTTGGCTATCAAGCTATTTACTCACATGCCATAATATAGTCTTGCTGAATATGCCTACTGTGCAGCTCCTGCTGCTAGTTTGAAAATATTAAAACTGTTTCCCCAAAACATTCTCTGTCTTGTGCTTAGATATTGTGACAAGGTCAACGTTGCTAAATACTCCTCTTTCTTACAGTTATGTTTCCAAGTGAAGAATAGTCCTGGTGCACAGATCTCATTATGAGTGGCACTGGTATGTCCCTCGATTATGGTTCCTGAAGAGGTAAGCCTAACCCAAACCACTTCTATCATGTGTGTAGCAGACATGTGTGCAGCAGAAATGTCAGAAAACAGCAACACCAGGTGGTAGAGAACCCTGAAACATAAGTAGAAGAACTCGATCTTGATGCAGCAGGTATTTGGGATCTAGAATGGCTTCAGGAGCAGGGCAATAACATGAGAGTGGTCCTATGTTAGTAACCAGTGCTCTGGCAGAAGTGTAGCTTCATGTTATCCCCTGCAACATACTCATTCTATGGAGGAAAAAACCATCACATAAATGATTACCAAATGAACCGAAATTAACACAAGAAAGCAGTGACCATTCTATTTATAGAGAATATTTTGGAAAGAATCTGAATGAAATACAGAATCCAGAAATGAGTACAGCAAAGTACTTCTACACCTTTATACTACACAGTTGAGTGACAAGAGACAGTGATTGTGTACTAGAAGAAAGGATTTTGAACATTTTCAACATAAATAAGTAATAAGTATTTGATGAGATATGTTTAACCTAATTAATTACACAGTGTGCACATATATGGAATCATCACATAGTACCTCACTGATACATACAATTTGTACATTTTTTGTTATCAGTTAAAATAAACCTAATATTAAGAATATAAAAATTAGATGAACTTGGGATGCCAGTTGCAGCTAAAGGGCTGTGTAAGACCTTAACTCAACCCTTCCTGAGAAATTCTGGTATTTAATTGTCTTTTCAAAGTTCCTCTTCATTCAATGAGTTGGGCACTTTTCAGGTCAATCCATTCCCAACAGCTATGTGACACGCATTAGCCATGATCACCGAAGCATGAAGAAATTAAACAGCTACAAAAGACATTAGGGAACTATAAAAATTGAAGGGCTGAAAGTGGCAATGTAACACTGCAATTAGCCCACTTTAATTATTTTAGTATGACATTTCACTAATGTACATAAACTTACAAAGAGCAAAAACAGAATATAAATTTCTTTTAATTTTATTTTTAAATTTTTCTACATTAAATGGGAGAATAACTTGAATTAATTTAAAACCATTGATTTTTCTAAGAATATACTAGATATTGTGAGTTGTCTATTTAACATGCATTTTTAATTTTATATCCATGTCTTTATTACATATGCACGAGCTTTGAAAGAGTTGGCTGTCTGAAATTCCGGAGAAAGAAGGGAAAAACAGGTCACAGTTTTGACAGAGATGTAGAAAAATCAGAGCTCAAGTTTGACCACTTTAGTCATCATGAAATAATGTCCTGTTAGATGATGTTAGGTCCATAACAAAAGCCGACTGTTTTCTTCAAAAGAATGAGTAAGGATTCTTACTTAATTGGAGAAACAGACTAGAGTAATGACTGTACACGGTCATTCTTTTTGGGACCACTTGTGGGGACATAAGAAAAAAATGTCTTGACCTTTGTGGGAATATGTTGTTTAGCAAACAGGATTTCAGATTCAGTTGATTCTCCTTTCCTATGACCTAAATATGACATTACATCTGAAGATGGACTCTGTACAATAATGATTTAATTAGAATGGAATCCCCAACACTTCACAATAACAGGAAGTTTTGCTTATTGATCTTAATTTATTAATTCATTCAAGAAACACATATTGTAGCTCTACTATATACAAGACATTTCATTTTCTGGAGTAAAGGGAGTTTTCTTTGGTATGGAATTTTCATTCAAAAATTGCAGAAAACAATATAAGGAAATCAGATAAAGTTTTATAACAGAAAATGATGGGGATAGAGTAGGTACTCATTACATAGAATAATCGCAGAAGGCCTTTATTTTAATTGAGAAATGAATGATGAGTGGATAGACAAGACCAGAAGAACTGTTTCTTATTAGAAGAGGATTTAAATTCAGAGACACTATAATAGGAAATAAATTGAATCTGCTTTGTCATATTCACTGTAAAATCCTGGTAATGGGAAAATAGTGAACACACTTAAGAAATTAATTTAAAAGGTTAAAAAAGTTAATTATGAAATCTTTGCATTTGAAAATCTTAAGCAAGAGAGAAATATATTTATCTAGAGTCATGTACATATTTAAGGAAGTTGGAAGTCATGAATGAAGAGCAAGTGCATGATTGAATTTTTGCCATAGTCCTTACTCTACATGTGCTATTAATCAACTTGATTTATTGATATGTTCTCAACCTGTGAAGCATTTTTATTTTATTGATTTCCATCAAATTTAAGGTTTAATTACAAATTCCATATTGAGCAGTGAAGGACTTTTACTGTAACTCTAACTGGATGCAAAAACACTAAATGCTTAATAGGAGAAGATGAGCACATATAAAAATGGGCATTTGTGTGCAAGGAAAAATGAATGTGGACATATATCCACTTACACAGGATAGGGCAGGATTTATTTAATGCACACAATGAATGCTTTACCACTTAGATATCTGTTTAGATGCACTTGTATTGCTAATGAGTAATATAAGTGATTTAACTTGGAAAATAAGAGGGAACTGAAAAATAATTGTGAAAATAGTCATGTAGGGAATACTGAACTGTATCAAAATGTTTTTAGCATATTACAATTTCTGTAATGCTGCACCTTCTTTCTGTATCACAAACTTCCCTCCTTATTTGGTAAAAATATTTAAAGTACTTGGAAATAGTTTCTGAACAGAAAAATGTTAAAGAATCTTAGGACAAACATAGAGGAGATTCTTATCAGAGAATTAAGACCACATGTATGATGCAGTGCTTTTCCCTTTGTTACACAGCAAAATTAAATTTGCTTCTGTGTTCTATGGTATGTCCCTTTCAGCACATTGATAATAAATATGCTAGATTGTTTTGCCTGAAAATTAGATTCAACTTGAAATAATAACTTTCCATTGAAAAGAAAATATTTCAGTGTATGAATCTTGCTTTCTTAAAACATTCTTTCTGAATGCATGGTTGTATCACCTAGGTATTGTCCTCTTACAACAGTTGAAACACTAGTTGAAATTCATAATTTAAATTGCCACCAAGTTCCAAACGAGTCCTAATACAGACCTTCTGTCTGAACACATAATCCTGGAAAGAGAGCTAATGATTTGTTAAGTTAATCTACCAACCAGACCATAGAAATAGAAGAAATTCATTGAAACTTTCCTCCACTGGAATGTAAAATCATGAAAGCATGTACAACCTTTATCTTTGTTACGGGTTACTATTTAACTTTCTTTAACCTATAGGGACATTTCCAGTATAGGCTTTATTAACTTTGTTTGAACAAGTGATTTAAATAATCAATAGAAATCACAAAAGTATACTAGAAAGGAAAGATAAGAGTTTGAGAGACTTGAGGATGCTCATTAAAAAAATAAACATAATTTAAATGTTACCGTGGAACCAGTGGGATGAGGTAATGGGTAAAAGCATTGGTTTGGGGATCAGTCCAACTTGGATTTGAGTTCTACCTTTTCTATTACCAACCATGTGACTGTAGGTTGCTTATTTCTCAAATCTATTTTTTTTTGTGTAAACTAGAGCTACTGATATCTGAATCAAAACAGCTGTTTAAGGTTTCTAAGAGGTGATATTTATACATATCTCTGACTCTTCTATCTCTCTCCCTTCTTACTACCATTTAGTATGGGAAGGAAGGCAGTGAAGTAAGAGATGGATGAAAGCACTTTAAGATAAGAGTTTGAAGTCGAAAACGATGTCATGCCAGAGGTATAGGGCCCCTTTGGTTTCTCATTCGTGCGTTCAGTTCAGTTCAGGTTTGGGGCACTCATTCTGGTCTGCAGCAGGGAACGTCGCACTACCCCAGTTCCCAGCAACTCATGAGGATAACTTGCCTTCGGCAGATGACCTCCTTTGTTAACTAAGCTTCTCTTTTGTTTCTAAAACTAAGATATTCCCTAAAATCCTCAGTTCTTAGAATGAATATGCATTCTTAGTGCGATGCCTTCTTAAATCACGCAGTTCCCTTTCAGAATTATGCTTTTGCATTTTTCTTGTCAGTTTCTTGGATGTTGAGCCCAACCCCTGGCCTCAGACAAGAGATGGAGTAATTTTGTCTGCTCATTAGCATCCGTTTGCTGCTTATCAAATTCCAAGAGATGACAATAGATACATTATAAATTCCTTATTTCCAAACTCTGCTGAGTTTTTAGTTTACCTTAGAAATCCTTTGT
This sequence comes from Cuniculus paca, assembly GCA_004365215.1. Classification (NCBI taxonomy): domain Eukaryota; kingdom Metazoa; phylum Chordata; class Mammalia; order Rodentia; family Cuniculidae; genus Cuniculus; species Cuniculus paca. The sequence continues at coordinate 27,222 of RJWT010001344.1, read as the reverse complement.
TTTGTCTTTAATAACTCCCTCCTCCATTCCAGTTAAGGGCTAACTCAAAATCACTTCTAGAAAACAAAGTATCTCTAAAATTTGGGTAAACTTAGCTCTTATTTTAGCAAGAAATCAGACCATCTGGTAAGGACATTTAACTTCCTTCTCCTCTAACTTTCATTTTATTCAAGCCTTAATCTATGTGTGTTAGTTTTCTAAGGCTACACAAGAAATTACCACAAACTTGGTGGCTTAAAAACTGAAATTTATTTCAGAATTATCTACTTATCTCAAGATCTTAGTTTAATCACATCTGCAAAGATTGTATTTTTCCAAATGAGCTAGCAACGTAGATTCTCAGGAACTGACATAGACATATTTGGGGGCTATTTTTAAACACGCCACACTATTTTTTTCCTATTCTATCTCAGAGAAGAGGTACTTTCTCATTGGCCTTTACTCTTGACCTTTCCCTATTTTAGTTTGGTTACTCTGAAACCAAAACCTGAGATAAACCACTTGCTTATTTAGGTCATGAACTCAGGGAACAAGGTGGATAGAATGAAATGTGTAAGTCAAAGAAAGGAGAAAATGTCAATATAGAGTTGCTTTATTATAGCAATCACAATGGTGATTCAGTTCTTAGAAAGTATCTGATAGTGTCATTAACCTATTTTATGAATTGTGCTATTTGTCTTTTGTCACTGATTTTCAACAGTTTTTGTGTATTTTTTGATTCAAGTAACTTTGTATCGACTTTTTGATACAAGTAATTTCATATCAACTTTGGGAGATTTAAGTATTGAAAATATTTTTTTCTTCTCTGTGGCTGACTTTTCACCAACTATTATCAGTCTGGGGCAAAGAGTTCTTTATTTAATAATATTTTTGATCATTCCTGTCACTTTTATTTTATTCCTTCAGTGTAAAATTTTAATTTAATATTTCCCCCAATGTTTTGTATTGCTAATGCATCTATTTTAAAGCTTTATGTCTGCATATATTAAATTATCTGGGGGTTTCTTTAGTAACTTCTTGGCTTTTCCCACTTAAGAATAGCACACAGTAACAGTTCCTATGCCTTCTTCTTTTCTTGGTACTTTTAAAATAAGACTTTTTTTCTTGCCAGGAATTTGAATCATCCATCCAGAAAAATAGCTTTTCTTTGTCAGGCCTGCATACATGCAAACATTCAATTTCACTTAATTTGGTGCAAATATGAGTAAGACAGATCATATCCTCAAGGAGTTCAAAACTCAGGGGAGAGAATTAAATCACAGTAAACATAAGATAGGTTCTTTTAAGAGACATAAAATATTGCAAATAAAGTTCCTAATACAAAGTGTTTCATTGAACCTGCACTAAACTATACTTGTAATTGAAAAACTTTATTTGTTTATATCTTGGTGGTAGATTTTGGAGCAAAGCTTGGGAGATGATGGCTGGTAAGATGAACTTACTAGGTAAAATCTTTTACATGACCCTAGTTTAAAGAGTGATAGAAACATGTTAAATTATAAGAGCAAGGGTAGAGAAGACTCACAGGAGTAGGGTTTTATCAGGGCTATGTTAGCTTCTAGCTTAATTCTCTCTGGCTACAAATGAAGGCACATGTACATTATCAGAAAAAAACCAGTGTCTATGAGTTACTATCCATTTTTTAACAAGCATGTAGTCTTTTCTAGTGATTCTTCTCCTTAAATATTTTTGAAGTTCAATAGGGACTTCTCAGCATCTTTAATTCAGTCTTTCTGATGAACCATTTGTCAAGTGTTGAGGAACTTAGAAATGGCTCCTAATGTTGCAATTTCTAGTCTCCAAAGCCTAAATTTCTAGGTTCTTTGCCTCAAGTGGTCTTATTTGAAGTTCAAGAAAACCCTAATATTTGGATATTTCTAAAACTACCTCTTAGATACTGCTGAATTTATCTTCCAGTGATTTTTTTTCTTCTGCTAATAACTAGCATACATGTCCTACTGAAAATTAAAATTTATTCACACATATGTAGTGGCTGTTCCAGTGCCAGCTGGGTCCAGGTTCCCTTAAGCCCAGCTTATTATATTTACCACTTTTATGGAGTATTGAGTATTTGTAAACACACACTAGTTTATCTCCAGAACTAACCTTGGATGACCATAGATATTTTTAATGAATGAGCTAATGAATTAGATTTTTCTTTACTGTCTGTGATGTGATTTCTTTTTATTTGGTCTATGTACAAATACAGTCTTAGAATGTTTTTATTTCTTTTTAAAAATATTTGTAACACTCAGAGTTAGAAATAGGTGTAAAGATTCTGTAGATTTCCCTTCATAAAGCCTCTCTAATAGTCTAGAATTTATAGAATCTAACAGATGACTGCATTCACTTTTTGCCTAGCCAGCATCTATATGAGACACTTGAGTAACTATAGTTTAAAACCCACAAAGGAGGAAACTCCAGATTTTCTTCAGAAAGTGGCAAGAATGACAAGAAAACTATGTTTGAAGTAAGAGTAATTAATTTTGATTAATTACTTCTGTCTTTTACTTCAATAAATTTTGTAAATTTAAATATTCACCAAATAGTTTAATCACAACTCATAAATATGAGTTTTTATTGTGGTTTTCTCTATGATACTTTGTCAAGCTGATGTTAATTATAAAAACCATGGAGATAAATAAAAGTATTTTTAAAATATTAAAATATAAAATGAACAAATAATTACAAATAACATTAACATTAAGCAATACATATTTCTTTTATCCTTTTATAAATTGGAAATGCTTACACTTTCTCACAGGACTAATGTGAAATGAAATAGAATGTACTTTGAAAAGTTCAGTACGAAGCCAGAATACGTAGTGCTTGTGTAAGATGGCTTAGGGTTAGACCAGAGGACAGACGGAAGCCACAACTTTGAGAGCTTTATATGTCATCGTGAAAAGTTAGAAGCTGATGTATTTGGAAACTGGAAGATGTTGAAGGTCTTTGAGCAAGGCAGTAACAAGGTTACTTCTTGAAGACTAATGAGGCACTGTGTTAGAACTTAAATGATTGGGAAATGGTAAACAGTCAATTCTCAGGAGAAATTATAGTAATGCAGGTGATACCAATGAGAACTTAAACTTGGAGAATATCATAGGGATAAGCACACAGCAGTGATATTTGAGACACATAAAAGTAAAGTTAATTTATTTTCAGAGGTGAAGGTGAAATACACAACTCAGAAAATCTTGTAGTTCTAAGCATAGTGGATTAGTACGATATCAATGTAATTCAGGAAGCTAGAGAAAGTCTATGAAATACATTTAAGTCAAAATTTTAAATGTAAAGGGTCTGACAAAAGTCATTCTTTGGTTAATAACATTTTTTATCTTATAATATTTTTAGCTTATGAATCACTGTTTTGTGTGGTTCTTCATCACTACCAAGTTAAAGAAACTTTATTCTTATTGAGTTGATGGAATTCCTGCCTTGCAAGAAATAGAGTGCCTTTTCCTCAGGTCTCCTATGCTTTCCTATGCAGAAAACATCTGGAACTTGTTTCAAACTTCTACTTCAAGATGACCAATAGGGAATTTGTATGTGAAGACCACTAGTTGTTTCACTTTAGTTATCTTATTGTATTTGTTTAATAGTCACAAGGCTACTGTTTGCAGTGGACACTATTTTTTCTGCCTCAAAAATGTAAATGCACTTGTGCCAAGAGGTGACCATTACTCAACCCAGGACTGGACTTACTTCATGAAACTACTTCCTGTTTATTCTCTGACATCAACAACATATCAATATCATAATCATGCCTCCTGAGAATAATACAAAATGACTCTGAGTGATAATTCACTCTTTCTGGAAGTTAAATTAGCTTTCTTTGGAAGATTTATAACCATTGAATGTATCTGACCAAATGTGTAGCATGCTGTTAATGGTGGCTGCTATGAAAAACCCAAAATTGAATTGCAAGTAGGGATCTAAAAATGTATTTTTATGGCAGTGGTTATCAAAGATTTTTTTGTCATGAAACATTCAATTGTGGTTGGAAAACCAGTAGTGTCCATAGTTTTCAAAACAGTGAATCTTATGAGTTTGGGTAAGTATAGTTAACAGAGAAAAATCTGACTGCATGTGCCATTGCCAGAGTGACACCATTACCCTCTAATAATTCTTTTCAGTAATGTCAAAGTTTCTAATCCCCACTGATCTCTGTACATAATAAACATATCAAAGCAAATAAGTGAAGAAAAATGGGATTCAGAGATAAGTTTATAGTACTGCTAATATTTAGATACCTAGGTGAAGTCTAGTAGATATTGACCTTTTTCTGAACCTGTTTCATCATTTGTGAAACCAGTTAATAAAGATATTTTTGTGACATACTGGTACTTAATGAGCACCAGTTTTCTTTCTGCCTACTGCTTCACTTGCTTCAGTCTGCCTTTCCAAGATACGTCCTCAGTTCCGGTTTTTGTCTGCCTACTTTAAGTACTACATTTACTTTTGGCCTTTTTTCACTTATCTTCCTTAGGTCTTACATGATCTTGGAAAGCTTTTGATATACTTTAGTTCTAAAGATATTTGTGTTAGTTGCTTGAAGAAATTGTGGAACACCAAGTGAATGGTAATCTGAAGAAAGAAAGAAAGAAAATATTGGAGTATTAAGAATCCAGGACCTCTGAATCCAAAATATCTGACAAGGTAGGCTGATATCCACGAATGCATTTTATGAAGTGATGAATATGTTCAATGAACGTCATGTACTCAAAATAGAGAAAAGTCAGTCATTCAACAACGTAGAAGTGACACTGATTGTTGCACTTCTTTTCCAAAGTAGGATAGAAAGAGAAATATGTGTCAAGGTACTCAACTGGTGTCAACTGATTTCAATGGTGTTTTGAAAGAAGTTTTGCAAATGTCTGAAGAAAAAAAATTTCTCAGTTTTCTTAAAATATGTTATTTTTTTCCAACTATGCTTCCAGCTAGAAATTTTAGTCTAGGAGTGTTTTGTAGTCTTCACACAAAAGTATTATTGTACTTAGTTCATAAATGCTGGCTTCTACTATCAGCAATTAGTCATGATTCCCACATTAAAGAGTTACCTAGAAGAAAAACGTGATAAAATTTTTCTTCAAATCAATTCATTGCAATTATTCTATTCCTAAAAAAATTTTGGAACAATGTATCTCAGAGGGAATTCATTCAAAACATGGCTAATTTTGAAATTTGCTATTCTCTGTGTATTTCCATTTAATTCTTTAAAATTAAAAACAAATACTTGTTAGTTTGGAGCTTAAAAGACTGATTCAAATTTTAATCAGAAAAATAAATTTAAAGGTGACAATTTTGATACTATATTAGTGTATTTTTAACATCAAATCTAAATAAGTAAAAGATGTTAAAATGTATATTCATATATAGTAATATATACATGTTGTATTATACATATCATACAAATTACAGTGATTTTTATATCTCTTTCACACATGAGTGTAGTGAACACATAGTACAAGATGACTTTAACTTCAGCCTGTAAGCAACCCTCATGGTCATTCTTAGTCATTAACTCTCGCACATTTAGCACTACTAAACTGTGAAAACTTCTATTTTAGAACTTTAATTGTGCCTGTTTTGAAAACTTATGCAAAAGTAATCATCCTGTATATATTATTTTATTCCCAATTTCTTTCAATATAATAATTTTAAGATTATGTATATTGTTGAATGCATAGTATGTGTATATAATGTATGATTCTGTCAAATGATTATTCTTTAATGAATGTGCTTTCTACTGTTGGTAGACATTTGAGCATTTTCTCACATGTCTGACTACTGAGAGATTGCTATTCTCAGAATACATATGCATTACTGAGTTATTTAAATGTAAAATTAGGATCTTGAGTATTATTGTTTAACTTAACTCTCAATTCCACCTACTATGTGTTTGACCTCGAACAAGGTATTTAATTTCTTCATCTCTAAAATGGGTAATTATACCTGCTACATTGGTCAATCTGAGTATTTATTATGTCAAAGTATGGAAAGCCCCTGAAATAGTGCCTAATGCATGATTTTTCAATATTGATGGTTGTTTTTCAATTACTTTTCTTGCCATGGATTATGTATATTTTTTTACTTTGCCATTCTTACATATGCTATTTTTATTTTTTACTACATGTTTTACCTTTTTCTTCAACCATTCTGTGTCAATTTAATTTTTCTAACTTTGCAGAATATCTATAGGGGAAAATAAGCTTGTTGATAATGAATTTTTCAAGGTCTTGACATATAAATATGTATCTATAGTCAGTGCCATCAAATTTGAAGGTGATTTGACCAGATGAACAATTCTAATCCCTAGTGAACATTTTTCTTCAGAGCTTTATCTTTTAGTTAGTTATCTGCTGTCCCTTCTCATATTTACTACTCTTAGGGACTATTGTCTCTTAGCTCCCCTCCTTAGTTCTAGACACTTAGCTTTGAAGACTCTTTCCAGTGCATGATACCACAGGTGTCTTAGCTCTCTGAGTTTTCCTTTCAATGGGGTTTATCTGGCAAGTTCTTATGCATGAATCTGTATCTGTACACTTCACACACCATTATGGATTAAATTTTTGTCGTTATCTTAATAAGTCTTTGATTAGGAATCAGAATAATATTTTGAAGAAGAAATAGTATATATGTGCAGTTCTTAACATAGTCCTTACTTGTAATTTAATCCTGAAAATATTATGGGTTTTCATTCAGAGACCTGTGGCTCACTGTAGCTGTAACAGCTGTGTGATCAGCAGCAAATATTAGAATTCTCTTTAAATTCTAGCATCCTTATCTCTAATAAGGGACTAGTTACCATGAGGAAGTAAAAATGTATAGAGAAAAGTAGTCAGTTAATGCAATGCCAACCATAAATTTCTCTGTAAGTTTGTTGAGACATTGGGACAGAATTGTACAAATACACAGCAGAGGGACTTAAAAGTTTTGGACTCCAATTCTAGTTAGCATGTTCCTTGTTTTGTGACTTTGAACTTGTGATTCCAAGTTTTTCAGCCACAATTTTTTCTCATTTTTACCACAAGATGTGAATGGAAAACAATTGAAATCACATAAAATCTCTTGTGGTTCCAACAGGGTACATTTCAAAGCTTAAATGGAGCTGGTGCAATTTAGCTGTTCCTTGGAGTGTATTTGTATATGTTGTGTGTCTCTGAGTGTGTGCATGCACACTCTTGTATGTATGTGTGTTATGCTGTGTGTATAAAATATCTTGGGTGAATATTTGGTGTTGAAATTAAATAAGTTTTGAAATTATTTTAGCTTTGATGTATTTATTTATGTTGGCAGTGATTTTGTGCAGAATGCTAAGTGGAGAGTGAGATGCTGAACTATTGGAACAGAAGCTATTTTGCATATTTATCTGCCATCTCTTTGGGCTCTGGGGAACACTGATGCTTCTGCCCCCTCGAAACCCCTGTTGGGCAATTTCAAAGGCTCTTTCCTTTATTCTCTCTTTTCTGTCTTGATCTTTAGTACATTGTGCAAGGATTTAAGTGTGGATTTCTGAGAGAATCTATACAATAATTACATTTTCAATTATGTTTTCAAACTATTGTTCTTTAAATAGGTATTCTTATCAATCTGCCTTGTACAACTCACTGGATCTAAAAAGAATCTCCCAATCAAGCACCTTATTATTAGGGAAAATAACAACACAGATTTGATCACATTCATAGGCAGTTAAGGGTTTTACTTGGAATGTTAGTTACTGAAATCTTTTTGGATGCTTGTTTCCCTCTTCTTTAGTGCACTTAAGAAATATTTTCATTTACTTTAGGTTGGATTCTACTAAAATAGGATCAGGGAAAGGAGAAGAAAATAGAGAGTTAAGGTATAGCATTTTATAGGAGAGATACTATTTAAACATTTCAAGAGTGCCATTATTCATCTCTTAATTAGTTTTAATATTGAGAAATATATCCAGATAGGCAGGTACTTTTGGTTGAATACAGTATGATCCTGTTGGACATAAACTAAAATGGAAGAGTGCAAAAAAAGCAACAAAGTATATCTTTTCTACCTAATAATATCAGATTTTTGAGATTATGAAGTATGGAAAATTTGATAATACCAGAGTTTTGAGATTATGAAGTCTGGAATGAAGAAGAAGGAAAAGGAGAGTAGAGAAAGACAGGAAGATGGCCTGGGAGTGGAGCTCCTGACCATGAAAAAATGCTAGAAAAAGAATAGAGAATGGCACATGGAAAAATTCCCACTGAAGGGAATAGTCTATAATTTTGCAGTTACAATGATGATTGATGTTGAATAAAAAATAGCTTATTTAACTGAAATCTCTTTGGAAGTCTGTTACATCTCAACTTTAGTCCACTCTAATTTAATGTAATTGTATTCTGGTATCTATCAATGTTGTATAAAATCTGCCAAACCCATCCAGTCATAGATTTAATGGAACTTTGGGAAAAATGAAAGCGAAAGTTAGTACTAAAACACAGGCGTTGGATGATTGTAGGACTGTGGAAGCTGCAGTGTAGATGAAATCAGGAAGATTTTAAGGCCCTACAGTCAAATAATTCTTACATTTACTTGAATTAGAGATGAAGATACTTATTTGATGTTAAAAACAGGACTTTCTGGAAGGCTGGAGAATTGTGGAATATTTTAACCACTGATTCTCAGTAAAGAGTGGTTTTCCCTTGTGGGACATTTTTAACCAACAGGAGACAATTTTGTATACTCAACTGAGGGCAGATTGTCACCAACTCAGGGTGTTACTGGCATTTAATTGGTTTAAGGGGAGGGACACTGCCATACCTCCTATAATGACAGGAAAACACCTTTACCTACCCACAACAAAGGAATATTTTTCACCCAAAATGGAAACTGTGCTGAAACTGAGTTCTCTTATTTAAATGTCCAGTCATATAGAAAATATTGGTTCCTAGTTGTAGAAAATGCCTTGAAAATGTTGGTTACAAATATTAATACAGAAGAATGTATGTGATCTTCATGTTATATCCTTCTATGATACAATTTACTTTTCACAGTATGCAAACAAAACTGTTTATGAAATTACATTAAAATATTTTATTCAGAAACTTTACTACCATCAGATCCCACATTCTAACAGGAATACCTGAGTGACAGAGTTTGTTCCTAGTGAATCTAGACAAGAGAATATAGAAATTTTGATAGATATTTTGATGCAATGCATTCCCACATACAGAAATCAATTTAACGTGATAGTTTTGTTGGTTGCATATCCACATATCTATAAGAAAGGACAGGTAAATTTTGACAGAGGAGCATGTATGAGCTCAGAGAAGATGGGCCTGCAGCACATGACATCCATATTTTAAAGAAGGTAACGAGGTGTAGATGGATGGAGAAAAAGATAAAAAGACACTAGCAAGGACAGCATGGCAGGTGGTCTGGTGATCTGTGATGAAAGTTCTGCTTGTCAATGGAAATGAAGAAGAATCTAAAGCAATGTTAATGGGTGTTATATCATGCTTCTTGAGTGAGGAAGAAAGTAGAATTATTGGACCTGGATGTAAACCAGGCATGACACAATAAAAATAATCCAGAGTGACTCCTGTGTTTCCAAAGGTGCACATTAGGCAAATGGCTGTGTCCAGCCTGCAGCTGTGAAAGAACAAATGGGCAAGAAGGATGGGGAGAAGTCATTCAGTATTGAAGATGCAGAGTTTAAGAAGCCTACAGCATGTCCAGGTGGGAATGTATGAGAATTAATGTAGAGAGCTGTCTCAAGTTTCAGAGAGTTCCAAGCTCAAACTAGAGACTGGACAACATTTTTGACAGGTGAGGAGGACTAGAAAGCCTTTTCTTGACTTGCCAACTCATCTAATAGAAAAATCAACTTAACCTGTCATGCATTCAGGAGTAATGACAAAGCAGTCTAAACAATCACTTTTGCTTAGTATTACTTCAGATGATTTAAATGGCATTGAATACAAACAAAAACTAGGTTCTTTTCTCCAAGCAGATGCCTCAGAAATGCAAACATTTGTTATGACAATGTTGCCAATTCTCATATTTTTAATTTTCTCTTTTTGATTTGTCTAGAAATTTTACAAATCGTCTCTAGGAAAACACATCTTTTGAGAAATGAATTTAGGTTTGTAGACTTTAGGAAAATGCTAAATTAAGAAACAATAAAAACTCTATATTGATTAAGCACCTACTACTTGGTGAGCAGTGTAATAAATGTTAATGAATATCATAATACTTAATTTTGTAACCACTCAATGACCTAAGTATACTCATTTGTTTTAGTTGAGGAAAGACGTGTAACCAGGCTTGGTGTCTCATGCTGAACTCCCTCCACTTGGGAGGCTGATGCAGGAGTATTGCCATGATTTTGAGGTCAGCCCAGTCTACAAAATAAGTTCAAGGACAGCCTGAACTGCATCGCAAAACTTTATCTAAAAAAAAGAGGCATAATATAGTTAAAACCACATGCTTAAAGTCACAAGGTATTGACTTTCAACTTTTCCTTTAGTATGTACCTTATACAGAAGATACTCATTTAAAATTTACTTGCAAGCATCATTATGCAACATAAAGAAACAGAAACTGATAGGGAAAATGTTTCGTCTACTTTCTCCCTGTTTCACGGAAGCAGTTATGTAGAGATAAGGAAGAGAGTGCCAGTCAAAATTGAAACAAATCTACCAGTCCCCTCAAAACACATATACATGCATGAGAATACACACACACCATTCACTATTTCTTTTCTTGTTATTACATTCATGGAAGAGAGGACACTTAGTGTACATCTTTCTCAAAAAGTTATTTTTTTATTATCGAAAAAGCATGTAGTATATTTATTACTAATTATAATCAAAATGTGTATCATTTCTGATTTTGAGGTGATTTAGTGAATGTTCTAAGGTAAACAAGTGATGGAGGTTCTTCATTAGTGGATAACCTACCTCAGTATTTATTTTTAGTGAATATATGAATCATTAGTCACTTCACTTTCTGATGGGTAAAAGCAGATTAAGAATATTATGAAATCAACTTTAGGAATTGGCATGCACTCTAAGAGAGACAACTTGTAGATTGACTTCATATCTGGATTCCCATTCAGTCATCTTTTAAATCCTAAAATAATTCTAGTCCTTGGTCAGGCAAATGTAACAGAAATGTAAGTAAATAAAAATTAGAACATATTATCAGAAATGCTGTTGACATTTTCTAGGAAAGAGGCCTCATTAATTCTCACCGATCACATTTATTGAGTTTTACATGAATATAGCCTAATCAATCAGAGAATAATGTTTACTATTATTTCAATTTTCATAACTGTAATAGATTTTCAAAAAATTATTTAATTTGTTTTCACCATATTAACTGTAGTCTAAAATGTTCATTCAAAATGGAATGTATAAAAAGTACATATTAAAAATATCCAAATAGTTATATCATTGCAAGCAACAGTATTTTCTTGGAATTTAACAGATATTTACCTTGAAGTGCAATCCACAGACATCAGAAAAACTACGTGTAGATTTGCTGGCTAATCCTTGTTAAAATAGTTGGAAGTTGCTAATATGATATTAATGTAGTAGCCTAGGTCCAGACAAGGCCAGGAAAATCACTCAAAATCTCATAGAAATTAATTCAAAATATATCCACAACATCTGTGTTGCTGCCAGACCATAAAAAAGAAAAGTATGGAATCCATCTGCACTGTTAAATTTATAAAATTCAAAATTTGGAACCATTGCATAAACAATTCAAGGAAATGTCATTGCAGCATCTTCAGTCACAGACCAGAGGATAATAAACTGTCATACGGTGAGCCAAACATGCAGAGTCAGAAGGAAATTAATTAAAGCTGGTTAAGAAGGTAAAAGAGTCAAATCAGATGGACTAATTAGATTAATATATAATTTAAATGTAGGCAATGAGGATTATAAACTAACCATCCTTGTAAGTATGGAGTCTGCTTAGTGACTATATAGGTATCAGTATTTTTAGTTTTGTCTTGGGGTAAGAACAGAAGAGAAAGGAAGTCCTACTCCCCAAGTCCCTGACAATATTTCTCTACCCAGTGTGCAATCTCATTTTGTAGACACGGAAATATCAGTTTGCTTAGGAAGTACTGTAATGTTTTCTTTTGTGGGTAAATGTCTTTTACCACAAGTAAATATATTTAAACAAATTGAACACAGAGTATTAGTATTTTATGCTATGTTAAAAAAACAAGAATCTGTGTGGTTTTCGCCAATTAAATTGTGAGTACTATTATTTATTTTTGGAAGTACAATACTGAATGTACCCTATATTTCAAATGAAAATTTTAAAACAAGAAATTAATATTATTAATATTTTAATTTGAAAATAAGAATGTAAACTTGCTTTTTGAATCAATATCAAGTAATTAAGAAAGCTTAACATTTACTAGATTTTTATTTTTAAACACAGAAGAATTACTGAAAATTTGTAAGCTTTCTGTTAAGAGAGCTTTTGCCTATCTTTTCCCTTAATGCACAGGTGAACACAGAGACTTCAAGCATCCAGCCCCCACCCACTAAACTCAAAGGCTCGCGGGATGACTAAATTCTAAAATATCTGTACAGTACTTTGATACATTTTTACATCTCCCTTTGGAAAGCTCCCAGAAAGATAATTAAATTAGCTGTAGAAATCATAAGCATAGATTAAATATTTTGAAAAGCTATATATAATTATAAAGTGGGTAGAATATTAATGAAAAGTCAACTTTAAAGTTTTATTAAATGTTTATAAGAGTTATGATTACAGAATATTTTGAACTGACTGAAAAATTGATATGTAACTTTTTAGTAAGGATCAGATATAGTATACTGTCTGAAACACACAAGAAAACCAAACAATATGAAACTACAGCTCTGAAGAAACTGGATGTTAGGTAATGAAACATTGCAATCTTTGAAAATTGGCAAACTATTGAGGTGAGCCATTTGCTTTCTCCAGTTTACTTCTTGGAGAAAGTTTCCAGCCTACAGCACAGGAAGCACATTTCTGTAGTTTCTCTAAATTGAGGGGACATAGTCTGGGAGGTCAGAGAAGCTAAATTTTGCAGAGCAAACTGAGAGGAGAGTACTGCCCAGAAAAGCAACCACAGTTCTTGTTGAAGAAGGGAGTCCTTGAACCCTGCAGTGGAGTTCTGATTGGCACAAATACGAGTGGAAACTATTCAGAGATAATAAAAACCATCTGAAATGTTTTTTAAAGGAATTAGTACCTGGAGCTCACACAGAGTAGTGAGCAGTGCTGCTCTCCAGAACTAAAATAGAAAAACCTTCCATGGGATTTCACTGGCTATAGACATTTCTTGCATCACTAATGGGGAAATTAACCCTAGAATAAATCCTTGCCTTTCCAAACAAAGCTCAAAGCAAGACCTGAAAACTCAGATTGTTTTCAACTACCAGAACTTAACATAAAAAAGTGGAATTTTATAGAAACACATATATTCACTATAAATACCAAGTTCCCAGATCTTTTATGTAATAACAAATTATCACATTTATGAATATGCATAAAAATAGTAACAATGAGAAGAAAACTAACTTATAACTGATACTGAATGGTAGAGACACATTATCAGATGAAAATAATTTTCAAAGATAAAAATTCATTTCTGATAAAAACTCTCATCAAATTAGAAATTCAAGGGAGAATATTACTTTTTTTTTGTCTTTTGGAGACAGGGTCTCATTGTGCAGTTAAGGCTGGCCTTGGGCTCACTTTGTAGCCCAGGCTAGTCTTGAACTTGCAATGATCCTCTTGCCTCAGCCTCCCAAGTGCTGGGATTACAGGAGTGCACCACCATGCTGGTCAGAGAATATTACTTTGTTAAAGGACTTTTTTGAAAACCCTAAAATTAATACCCTGAGTTAAAATATCTAGGAGATTTACATTGGTACTTCATGGAAAATCAGATACAGGCCAGAAGTAAATATATGAAGAGATCCACAGCATTCCTTAGTCATATTTTTCGATGTGGTATACACCAAGAAGTGTGCTTTCTTAATCCTCCAGGTGACTCTCAAATCAATCGAGTTGACTTAGTTAACCATTGCATCCCACCAAGTGCTAACTTGATACCTAAACACAAACCATGCTTAGTCTCCAGATAAATACAATAGTATGTTAGTAATTTCATTTTGCATGGTACAACTATTCTGCATACAACAGAAAATGCAATAATCCCCTCCCCAGAGACTCAACAATTCCAACATGTCTCAAAAGTCCAAATCAATGTCTCTTCTGAGACTCAAGGTGAACTCTTAGCTATGGACCTCTGTAAAACTAAAAATGAAATCAAATAATACTGAGTTAAAATGGCAATGAGTAAACATTCGCATTCCAAATGGGAGGACCAGGGAAATGGAAAAATATCTGTTCAAAATCAGACTGAAACTGAGCCGGATGAATATTAAGTCCTGTAGCTCCAATCTACCATCTAGGGCACATGGTGATACAATGTGAGTTCCAAAGGGATTTAGGCAAACATCCACATGTGGTCTTGCTGGTTGCAATCCTGATGGCCTGTCTCTTGGGCTGACTCCACTCACAGCCTGCAGTTGTCCTCAGCAGTTGCTCCATGTTCCTGCTATCTCCAATTCTTTGGGTTTCCATGCTTCTTTAGACTTCATTCTCACAGCTTCACACACTTTTCTCTTAGGAGCTCCTTGCCTGACCTCACAAATTTCCTTTGAAATTTGTGGGATAGCCTTCCAGACCCCACAGCTCAAGCATTCTGCATGCAGGTAAAACCACCATCAAGTACACTACACTAAGGTCTTCTGTCAGCAGGAGCAAAACCAGTCCACCTTAGACAGGTCTAAAAATATACATACAATTTATTGTATGTCCATTTTATTCAAATGAAACTATTTTACAATCTTAATCTATATTTCTGAATTAATTGGTTGTACAAACCATTAAAATTATATAACATCATCTTTGTAAATAAAAATATATTAGATGTACCCAAAATAGTTCATATTGTCAAACACAAACCAGACTTATTAAAACACTGATTGTATGAAATCTCTACAATTTTACTGAGAACTTCAGTTGATCATTATGTGCACGAGGCTTGATACTTATGTCTCCACATGGTCAGAACTTCACAAATTTTTATTTTGCATAAATCAATTAAACTTCTTTAATTGTTCTGATCAATTGTTAGATTGAAAGTTTTTCCCAAACATGAGTAATAATTGGTTTGGAAAGGAATATGATAGAATATATTTAAGAATAAATAAACTTGCTTGGTATTTTATACATTTATTCATTTGGAAAAACATCAAAAATTGTTACGTAAGAAACTCACAGTGTCAGAGACTGTATGACAAGTACCACTCCACTACCTCTGGCATTTTTGTTTTTAATGTGGCAGAGAATATTCAAAAGGGAAATGGCTAAAGGCAAAAGGCACATCGGTGGAGGCTTCATATTTCTACTTATAAATTTAATGCCCCCATGAAGAATTTGAAAAGATGACTGCAGGGATAGATATTAGTGAAGCATATAAAGAAATATGCCAAGAGAAGAACAAGTGGAACAGGGTATGAGTCAAAAGAGTGGGTGTTCATGTATATTGAGCCCTGTTACATGGTTATAATGGGATTTATTACTATATATAGTTACATTTTCTTTGCCAAGGAGAGAAGTTGAATGATAGTCAATTCAATGACTTAAGAAATTTGTATTTTTGAAGTCAATAAAATATTCACACGTATATAGTTTTTAATTTGTATTTTGAAAAAATTTGAAAGAATCTGGTATAGTAAAACATACTCTTTAGTGGGATTCTGATGAATATTAATACTCATTTTGTTTATTCTTCCTCATCTTTGAAGTCTGAATGAGAAGTACACCATTTTCCTAAAGCAAGGTGTTGCTTTCAGAGTTGTGGTTATAATTCCCAGATGTAGTTGGCAGGCAATACATATTTTAGTTGCTTACAGATTATGTCTCTTAAATGAAAGTTTTTCTGGGTGAGGGATATAGCTCAGCAGCACAGTGCCTGCCTGGCAAGCATGATGTCCTGAGTTCGATTCCAGATACCAAAAAAACCTGTACAATTCATGGAGATTTTGCAATAAGGTTAACTCAGTGAAGGTTCTCTCTTCCTTGTGAATTGGGAATAAGTTTGTTGTAATAAAGTAATATAGTAAGAGTACTTCACTATAGCTGCCATAGTGTTCAGCAAACTTTGGCAACTAAAAATGTAGAGTTGGTTCATGCCATTGACCCAGAGCTGCAGAGACTGGCAGGAAAGGGTCTGAGACAGGCTCTTTTTCATGCCATTGATGGGACTTAGGAATTAGAGACCAGTGAGAAAGTCAGTGACACAGTAGGACTCCTACTAGATTGAGCACAATTCACAGGTAGGAATAGTGACATGGAAAAGTCTAAAGCAACAGTAACAATATGAGCCAACAGGTACCCTGAGATCCAGGGCAGCCAGGAAGTGGGCACATGGGTGAACACATGCATTTGATGGGTAAAGTAATTAGCGAGACCAGCACCATGGAAGTGTCTGAGGCAGCAGTGAGGTGCCAGTTGGGCTCTGGAGAACTCCACGAACAGAAAACCAGTTCCGTTCCCCACATCCAGAGGCCAAGATCAGCTCCATACCTAGCCAATTTCTAAGATATAACACAGGCACTACCACAGAACTATAGGCACCACAGGTATTCTCCCTTATTTGTCTGATTGACTACCCCTTTTCTTTCTGGTTGGCTGTCATCTTGTTTTGTTTTGCGTGGTGTCATTATTTTTGTTTTGGGGCACTTTCCTCCTCTCTTTCCTTGCTTTCTTTTTTCTGTTTTTCTTCTTTTCTTCTTCATTTTCCTTCTCTTTCTTCCATTGTTCTTTTACTATTTAGGTTTCTTACCTTTCCTTTTCATCTTCTTCTACTGATACCCTTTATTTCTTTCCTCAACTATTTCTTGAATTTAAAATTTCAAGTGAATAAACATTGCCTCTTCCTTTTCTGACTACTTCTTCTCATTCTATTTCATTCTTTCCCTCCTGTGTCCTCTAGTTTCCTAAAACTCGGGTGATCATCCTTTGACCTCCAGCCTTGACTCTACTATATTTGACCTCATTCATCACTTTATCATGTCCCCTAACCATTGTAACCCTGCTGCCCCTGACCAAGGGTAAAATCACTCCACTGAGGGGGAAATCATTGCATACAAGCACATGGATTATGTTTGACTTTGTTATATAACTTTAGAGTTTGTTCCTGTGGTTGGAGGTATCAGGTTAATGGTTACCATAGTTTGTCAGTGGTTAAGCTATACTTGAAACTATTGTTGTTACTAGCTGTACTACTTTAGCCATGATGTCATATGTTATAATCAATTTTTATCCCTGTATGATAACTCTGTGATGGTGTGTGGTAATAATCATCAACACAGACCAAGACCAAAGGATTGGGTGCTGAGCTAAATAGTTACTTTGTATCCTTTACAAATTGGGAAGGTAGGTTCTTGGGATAGCTTTAAAGAATCACCTACATCTAGAGGACATCCCTTAAGAACGGACATCTTCTAGGGAAGCCTCAAGACTAGTGATAAAACTATCTATCATAACAAATTGGTGAGCATCAACATGGAAAACAAAGTAAAATAAAAAAGATAAAATAGAAAGCGACAAGATGCAGAGGCAAAATTCAAACCTAGACTACCAGCCCACCCAGGACAAGCCTAGAACTCAATGAGATAGATGAAATTGGAAGTCAAACACTTTAACTTTCTGAAGTGATAGCAACAGAAGTGAAAAAGCAAGTGAACAAAGCAATAGAGAAAATAATCTCTCAGGAACAAAGAGAAATGATGCTTAAAGCAAAGATATTAGAGAAGACAGAGGTAAAAGAATAGATGAACTTAGAAAAATGATGGAAACAACAACAACAAAAAAAGGTTCAATATGAGAAAGAAATGGAATCCATGAAACAAATCCAAACATAAATCCAAGGGATTAAAACTTCCACTGAAAGTATATGCAACAGATTGAACAAAGGAGAGGATAGAATTTCAGATCTTAGAAAAAATTGCAACTTGTGATCATGAAAAGAAATATATCTTAAAAATAGCAAGACACAATGAAAAATAAATCCAAGAGCTACAAGATGAAGCAAAGACAAATAACATATGAATGTTTGGGGCCAATGAGAAAGCTGGAGATAGCACAAATGCCATAAAAAACAAACAAACAAACAAAAATACTCTTCACAGAAGTAATGAGAGAAAACTTCCCAAGTGTGGGCATAGAATTTGACATACAAATAAATGAAGCAATGTAGAACTCCAAATAGCCATGATCAAAATAAAACTATACCAACACATAATAATCAAGGTTTCAGAAATTAAGCAAAAGAACAGAGAATTAAAATCTGTTAAAAAAAAAAAGAAGCAGATTACCTATAAAGAAAAGCCCATCAGAATCATGACAGACTTCTCAACATAAACTCTCAAGTCAAGAAGAGCTTAAAGTATTTCAAGTCCTGAAGAAAAACAACTTCTAATCCAGATTAATATATCCTGAAAAACTATCCTTCAAAATTAATGAAGAAATGGGATACTTCCATGACAATGAACAACTGAAGAAATTCATGACCTCCAAACCAGTACTACAAAGAGTACTGAAAGATATTCTAAAAGAGATAATAATGACCACAATTCTATGAACAACAGAATGAAACCACCAGGCAGGGCAAGGAATCAAACAGAGGGGGTAAAGTAGGGAACAACAGCAGCAAAATAGCATCACAAAGACAAACCAATGCTTATCAGTTATAACTGACATGCATAGCCTCAATTCATCAATCAAAAGAAACAGACTGGCAGAACGGATAAAGGAAAAAGATCTAACAATGTGCTCTATACGGGAAACACATTTAACTCAAAAAGAAATTCATAGACTAAAAGTCAAAGAATAGAAAACAATACACTGCACAACAGGAACCCAAAAAGATGAGAGTAGATATTCTGTTTGTAGACAAGAGTAGATATTCTGTTTGTAGAAAAAGACAAGAGTAGATATTCTGTTTGTAGACAATGTGAACTTCAACCCAAGAAAGATCAAAAGAGATAAAGAAGGTCACTGCACACTTGTTAGGGAAAAATCTCAAGAACAAGAGATAACAGTGATACATACGTATTTGAAGACATGGGGATAGGCAGAGAGTTCTTGAACAAAAATCAAACTGCACGGAAAATATTAGAAAGAATCAACAACTGGGATCTCATCTTACTGAAAAGTTTTTGTACATCAAAAGAAATCACCAACAGAGTGAAAAGAAGACCCACAGAATGGGAAAAAATCTTTTAGCCACTTGTCCCTCAGACAAAACAGTTACATCTATAACATATAAAGAATTGAAAACAATCAGACCTCCAAAATTCAAAGACCCAATCCAAAAATGGGGATCTGAGATAAATGCACACTTCTCAGATGAAGAAATACAAATGACAAAGCAATACATGAAAAAATGTTCAACATCGTTGGTTATTTGAGAGACGTAAAACCACAGAGAATCCATCTCATTTAGGATAGAACGGCTATCATCAAGAAATCGATAACAAATTCTGGCAGGACTATGGAAACAGAGGAATTTTTCTTCACTGTGGTTGGGAGTGTAGACTGGTGCAACTACTATGTAAATCGTGTGGAGATTCCTCAAAAAACTAACATTAGAATTCCCATTCTACTCAGCTGTTTTCCTTCTGGTTATTTTCCCAGAAGGAAACATCACGGCACAGCAATATTTGTGCACCCATGTTTATAGCAGCACAATTTGTAATAGTTAAATTTTGGAAACAACTCAAATGCCCATCAACTAAGGAGTGCATAAAAATGATGTGGTATTTTTACACAATAGAATACTATTCGGTTGTAAAGAAGGGTAAACTTGAGACTTTTATAGGTAGATGGATTCAACTTGAGGCCATACTCATAAGTGAGCTAAATCAGACTCACATGTGTAGACATCATATTGCCTCCCTAGTGTAAGAAGCAGGAAGAGTAAATAAGATGCAAAATATGCAATAGATATTGTGAAATGAGGAGAAACTTTTTAAACAGAAAAGAACTGGGATGGGGGAAAGGAGGAAAAAAAAGGAAAAGGAAAAAAAATATATATGATATTTAAGATAGTTATACTATTAATTTCTACTCATTCATTGAAAAGAAAAGTTTTGCCTATATTGTTTGATCAATTTTCATTTCTATATCTTGTCATATGAGCAACTAGTTTGAAGATAACCATACACAATGTATTAACCATTGTTACTCTCCCACTATCTTCTTTTGAAATTTTGTATAATTGTTTTTATTGTTTTTTGTCTTTAAAATAAAAAAGTAGGGTCAGAATAGCAAAGTTGAAAGTCATTAAATAGTGAAGAAGACTAGAGGACTAGTGCCCAGTATGTACAATTTTGGCAAGAATCAGGCTTCCTTTATTTCATTAATGAAATGTTTAATAATCTGTTTCTGGTAGAAAGCCAAATAAATTGGGTATGTTGAGGTCCTTTCCTGGGATGGATTGTACTAGGAGAGGGCTGAAAATAACAAAATTAAGTTCTGATTGCCTAGGTAGATGAGTACTGTGTTTGGGAAAACTACCTGAAAACAATACTCATGGCTATGTCTTAGTGATGTTCATTCAGTTGATTGTGTTGTGCTATGATTTGCCAACCTGTCCCCAAATAATCGTTTTTGAAATATTTTGTAATTGGATATAACCACAATAGAAGCAAACAGAGAGAACTGTATTTGGGATGTGTAAGGAACTAAAATGAACAGAAAAAAACAGTAATGAGTTGAAGAGAACTGCTAAACAGATTGAGCACTAAGGTTGCTGATCCATTGCTGATTCCAATTAACCTTAATTTGTTTAGAGGCTCAGCAACACCAAATGAATGGAACTGGTCAATTAGCAGACCAGCAACATGACTTTAACTCACCAAAGGGTATTTATCTGCTGGACACGATGAGGGTAAAATTCTCCTAATTCTTTGATAAGTGTCAGGGCACGGCTGTCTCATAGAAGTATTTAACTTGAGAGATATACACACTCTGAGATGTTGAGTGTAGGGGCTACAGGAAGAATGACCTGCACCTCTTTGGGGAATTTTATTAGGAAGTATAACTGCAGATACTTGCAAGAGAATATTAATTGGTATATTGCGTGAGCCCATGGGATTCAGACTATGATTAATTCTTTGCCACATAATGTTCTTAGCAAGGACTCAGTGTTCAACAACTGCTAATGGAAGTTCTTATTTAATTTTCAAGTACTACTATTTCCTTAGTGAATACACACTACTCTTTATAAAAGTTTATTCTACCTTCTGCAGCAAAATATGATATAGTTCATTTAAAAATATTTGAAACAAATGTTTTTGAAAGACTTATATGCTAAGCAACTTGCTGAGTTGATTAATTTCTTTCTGGAGCAGCTATCATCTGATCTCTTACTTGAAGGCAAAAAATCCTCTGGTCACTATCAAAACAAGCTAAAGTAAAATCCATTTCATAGCATTATTGATTACTAAAATTGAATTTTTCATATCTAAAATTATTACCAAAATACACAAATTATATTTGCAATACACTATTACTTCAGTGAAAACTCTGCAGAAAGTGGACTTTGATTTTTATTAATCTAGGAGGGAACCTGGTGAGGTCTTAAAAGGAGAATGGAAAGCAACAATTGATGCCAGTGCTGAAAACAGCTTGAGCTGTAGCCTCAGGTAACTTATTTAATTCCAGAGAGTCTAAAGTTTTGTCATGGTGATAATAATGTATGCCTACTTTTCAAATGTGTTGTGTGGATTAATTATTTAATGTTTACCAAGTGCTATGAAGTTGAAGAAAAAGATGTGATGTTAAGTTTATTACTTGGAAGAGGTTATATCAGGCAACATCAAACTATTTCACCAATGAGGGTTGGTATGTAGTGAGAGGAGCTTGAAAAAAAAAAGCACCTGAAGTGTGAAAAACTGGAAGATGAAACAGCCGCTTTAAGTAAATCAAATGTTTCCTCCCCTTTACTTTCTGAGGAAATGTATTTGACAGCCAAAGAAAGCAGGAATACATTTAAAAATTATTTCCATAAAATGCCTCCTAGGCCAAAGCGATGTCAACTTGATTTTATACCACACCTAAAATAACTGCACAATGAGTTCATGTTATAAACAATGACTCTCAGACAATAAAAGCTTTCTATTGCAAAGACTTATGCTGAATCTACTTTCAAAGCAACAAATGGATAAATTTATGTTGATTTGGGTGTGGTTTCAAATTAAGAAACACAACTAATTAAAGAATATTTCCAAAAAGATAGAAATAAATAGATTATGTAGTTAAATCATGAAGTAAGTGGAAAATCATATTGATCCATTTACTCTCTCATGTCCTTGACTTAGCTGGGCTCTGTAATATGTAACTGATTTACTCTAGGTAGCACAGATTTGAACACTAAGAAAAATTTTCTATCTTGTTAGAAAGACTCTATCAGGTACTTTAAAGGAAACAAAAGAAAAAGTTAGTAAATGTTCATTTCATTAATTCAGTACTGGAAAAATTGAAAAATATTTCATATATTATGGGTCAGTAACCACAGAGTGAATGACCAAAACCTTTTAAAATTATTCATTTCTTATATAAATAGGTCCTAGAATGCTACTAGAAAAATCATAGAAATATGGAAAAATGTTACAATTTTTAATTATGCAAATAAAGAACCCAGGACCCTAAAATTGAAATGACTAGATCAAGTAAGGCCCTATTGCTAGTTAGTAACTTAAACATGAATAAATATGCTGATATACATAATGTATTATACATATAAAATTTTCCTCCACACTGAACCCATTTAACTACAGTCTAACACTTAAAGCTAACAAAAATATGAAAGAACACATTTACTTACATGTACTTGCACGGGTGATGATCTTAGTCCTAGGGCAACACAATAGGGCTTTGCCAGATTATCGTTCATAAAAGTTCATTGATTTAGTGCTTCTACTTTCTGTACCTTACTGCCAAAAATGGAATGTAAAGACACCTTGTGATCTTTAGAGAGCCAGGAGGTGCTTTGAATATTTTAACTCACAATTATGGGCTCAGATATTATGGCAAATATGGTTAGCCATTTAACCCTTTCTTTCTCATCTTTCTGATGTTCTACCAATCTATTGGCTCCTTTTGTCTGTGATTTCTTTTTATCTTTGCCCCATCCACTGTAGAATGTGAGGGTTGAACTCTTAAATGTTCTTCCTCTCTCTTTCCCTCTGATAGTGGTATAAAGTAAGTGAAAGAGAAAATAAGAGGGTAACAAGAAGTGGGAAAAGGAGATGAATGTTATGAAAGCTATTAATACTGTGATAAAAATGGCTCAGCTCGTAAAAAATCTCTAATGAAGTCTCTTATGGTTAATACATTGTGTCAACTTGAGAAGTTTAGAAGTTTAACTGAGAGACTCAGCAGCGAGCCAGGGTTCTTACTTTGTAAATATCCTCATCCTGAGCAAAAGAGGGCAAGGATGTTTTGTGAGTGCTGTACCCACCCTGGGAAGGGAGGGTGGCCTGTGTACAATTTAAGGGTAGAGAAGAGGCTTGGGTTTACTTTTTTGCTCTGGCTGCTGCCTTGAGGTGCTGCCCCAGTGCATGCCATCCTGCATTGGAGCCAGCTGGTTATGGACTGAAATCTCCAGAAACTGTGAGCTAAATAAACCTTTCCTTGCTTCACTTTGGTGTCAGGTGTTTGTCTCAGCAATGAAGAAAAAGTAACCAAGACAAAGTCAGTCATTCAGCTAAACATTTTATATCCCTTTAATCCTCATAGTACCATACAAACAGGTAGTTTTTTATCTCCAATTACTTTCTTAAGATAAAGAATAAGTGTGACAGCTAGTTTTAACTCAGATCCACTTGACTCTAAATTCTTTGCTGCACAATTAGTGGAAATTAATTAAAAATAATTGAAATGTTACCAATGTTATAAACCATTATTTAGAAAGAAATATGAGCCATGATAATAAATCATTTATGCTTTCAATCAGTAGTTACTCTTTTCCTATATGTTCCTCAAATATAGAGATTAGATTTTATAGTTGAATATTCACAGTACTTTTTTAATTAATTTTTTTATGAGCAGGATATATTTATTGAGAGAAAGACAGCCTCTGTCTGAGAGAGAGAGACAGAAGGGGTCCCAAGTGGGTTGCCAAAGATTCTGGCTTTTCTAGGGATTTTTATAGGGTAAAACCACGACGTAAGGTGGGTCCAAGATGGGGAAAACCTGGGAGCTCACAAGGCAAACGGGCATGAGGTGGGACAGAACTATGGTCAACCAATAGGATTAACTGTTCTGTAAAATTGACAAAATCAGGGAAGAATAGGGAAGCAAGTCATGTAGCAAGCCAGCATTCTTAAGGATCAGTGACTCTTCCTATAGGGGATTGGGATGGTCAAGGTGATCCATACCTATTTAGAATGTTAATCACTGATGTTTCTACTTAGGGTGTGGTTGTATTTGTTTTGCCCTGTCTCCTGATCCCTCTGCTACAAATTAATGACATGTCAGATTCTAAAATTCCCTGGACTGTATCCTTTTCCTCCTTATGGGAAGCAATTACTAGCTCCTCTTGGTGAAATCTTTCTTAAGTATACTCATAATTATTCTGTTGATTCTATTATTTGGGCCATGCATACTTAATTGTTTCTTGGGCTTTGTCTCCTCCAGACTTAGAACTGTACACCCACCCAAGATGAAACTGTCTGGTGTCTATCGAGGGCCTTTAGATAGAGCCTTTATAGAATATCTCTGACTGCCTGTCAGCAACTATGACCCCTTTGAGCCTGAGGAAGCCAGATCGGTCATCGCCCATTTCTCCCTCATGGCAGTTCGGGTTACTTCTTCAGAAGGGGGAATGTTACAGGGAGCTAAGTTAGTTAGAAATATTATAGGCAGTCAGATAGGGCCAGGCCCTTGAGAAAGTAGACACAAAGGACCAGATGTCTTGTGACCTTGAAGGAGACAGACACCTCCCACTATAAGCCAGATCTTATTCACAGTATTTTGTTTTCCCTTTTACTTCTCATGATTTCTAAGATCATCCTTTCAAATACTCTTCCATATAAATATAAACATAAAATTTCAGTTAATATAAAATTCTAATTTTACTTTGGACCCTGATTAAATTAGACGATTAAGCTTTAGTTACTCAGATTCACTTTGGATCTTCTTATTTCATCTCTTGGTTCTATTTTCTTGTTCTTGGTTCTTGTTTCTTGTTTTCTTTTTCTGGGACTCTTTGATTTTTCATGCTGGTGTGTCTTAAAATGTTGGGACCGATATTCTAATTTTATCTTTCAGCAACTTCCCCTAAATCTATTTCAATCTTCAAGATGATAATTTTAACTGTATACTTCTGGATTTTGTGTTTGTATTTCTTTTTAACTGAATGTAGTCTTTACAGATTGAGGTCCTGCATATGCGAATTTTCGTATTTACTTCCTACTACAAGACTGAGTATCTTTTCTGAAAGCTGTATTGTGAGAAGAAGGCTAACACTGACTTTTCTGGATTTTGGTGAAAAGAGAGGCCCTTTTTCTGGGCCAATGGAAAATATCTTATCCATTTTATACTTCCTTCTTCAAGTTTTCTATCAAGTAATACCATGGTTGATGCAGTGTCTGTCAGATTTGGATATTCATCATATGCTCAATTATGTCATCTCATAAAAATATAGGAAAGGAATACAACAAAATAGTAAAAATACTTTTCAAGAGCAGCTCTTTGAATCATTTGTCAAACTGCTGTCTTTTCTTTTATAAATGCTTATAGAATCATAGATGTAAATATGCCATTGGTGATATATTTCCAGTCAGTTGGAGTAATGACCATAATCCTCTTAATTAATAACTCTACATACTGTTTTTAGTTAAATAAATGTTATTTAACATAATCACTTAAATATAGTATGTTATGTTATAATGGTGACAATGAACAAAGGTTCAAAATTCTTAACTGTTAATATAATAAGAATGTTAAAATGGCAATGATGGTTACAATGATAGTTTATTGGATGCCCACCATCTTAGTCACTTTCTCATCACTGAGACAAAACACCCAACAATGGCAACATAAAGGAGGAAAGGTTTATTTTAGCTCAAGGTTACAGTCTGTGGTTAACTAGCTCCATGGCAGGGTAGCATAGCTGAGAAAAAGCTGTTCACAACATGGCAGCCACAAAGCACAGAGAAAGGAAGGAGCTAGCAAGGGAGATGGAGCCTTCCAGGTCATGTTCCCACTCACCCTCTTCCATTCAGGACCTACCTCCTAACAAGTTAGCTATAGTGCCCCCATCATCTAATAACCTAGACCCAAGAGACTTTAGAGACCATTTCAAATACAAAGCATAATATCTGTTATCTGCCAGTCTCACAACAATCACAGGATAAGACTTTTTTTATTAATCATTATTTATGGTAGAATAAATTAAGTTCTTAAAATTGAAGATCAAAGATATTAATTCATGAAACTGGATTCAAATTCATGTCTCTGAAAAGATATACAAATTATGCAAACACAGGTTTTAATGCTTGGGATTTTCACTCTATCATGCTGTTCTGTATTTTCTGTTCATACTACAGTTATTACATAATTAGATTTTACTCTGAGTCATAGTTCATGTATGTTTCCTCTTTGAAATAAGAATTTATTTCTGAAGGCAGAAATTGCCCTTTGCATCTCTGTATCCTCACAGTTTGTGAGCTGCTATTATTAGTAATATTAACGAGCACAATTCTGGGTCCTTTGAGGAAGTTGTTTTCAATAGTATTATTAATAAGCCTGACTTAGGCACTTTGGGAAATCCAGCAGCATCAGTGAAGTCCTAAATAAGTTGTTGTCAAAATCAAGTCATTCAGGCAAAGATATGATGATATCTTAGTATTTGCTGAAATTGTTGCCTTTGCAAATGCTATACAATGAATTCTGTAGTGGTTGATTCTCTATGTCAACTTGATTTGGCTGTGAGGTACACAGAAATTTGGTTGACTACTTTTCTGTGTGTTATGGTTTATATATAGATGGCCCCCCAACAAGCCTCATGTAGTGATGGAAGCTCTGAATCTAGCGTTTGTGATAGACTCCTTGTCTAGTGCTAGGATTGGCGGTGTGAGTTCTGCACCCACCCAGGGGTGG
>RJWT010001343.1:0-49176 GCA_004365215.1 Cuniculus paca | reverse complement strand
TAGCAGTGGAAGAGTTCTTGTTTGTTTTGTGTTATAGTTAGATACGGTTATATTGCCAACAATGGAAAGGAATAAAGAGACAAATGCTGTTATTTCTACACAGCAAACTCTAGTTAATGATCAGGACAATGCAGCCAAAGAAAGCAGCCATTGTTACAGGCAAATTGGACCCTTTAATAAATACTGCATCAAAATACAGAGGTAGGTTAAGACCTATCATCTGCTCTAAAGAAAGGTTTTGACATAGTAACACACAGTTACCTTTACAGAAGATATTTGATGACACTGGTTACATCTTAGGCAAATATGCACAGAACCTTTGTTTTCAAAATGTCATCTCAGCATGACAGAACTGATATGTTCTCCAGAGCGATACAGAAATTCAACATGACACTTTACAAAGAATAATTTTAGTGTTTAAAAATGAAGGATTGGAAGAATGCTATTTCCTGAAATAACTTTTTCAAGTCCAGTTCAAAAAATATGTATATTCTGACTTCATGATAAAAAATTATTTGAAAGAAATAAGAGGAAGACAAATTAATAGTTCAATTTTTATTGAAATACTTGTAAATGCTGTCACTATAAAGAATTTTACAAACATTATCTCATTTGTCTGATTTATTGCTATGTGCTTGTATACAGGCATGCATCCACATGTTGTACTTCACTAAGGAGGAAATCAATGTTGATGAAATCTCTAAAGAATTCCTTTACTCCTGATTGAAATTTAAAAGGCTTTGCTTCAACAGTTAGAATTACTATTGCCCAGCAACTGATAAGACATCAGATCAGTTGTAGTAGTGCAGAGTTTTAGACCGGAGAGAGAAGTGGTAGCAACTGAGGGTTGGAGGAATCTAAAGGAGATATGGTGGATGAAGTGAAAGAGAAAGAAGGGACTAAATTATAGGTATTATAAAAATGTTCAACAGAAATGGATGCAAAACAAAGTCATCTGGCTATGTTTTAAAGACTACTTGCATGAACAGCCACAAAAGGATTTCCTCTGTAGCCTGTGCAGTAAATGCTGCTGACATGTGAACTCCACGCCTCCAGGACTATGAAAGATTGTTCTGTTGTTCTAATCCATTTCATTTACTGTAATTTTTTTGTGGTAGCTCTAAGAAATTGTGATCTGTAAAGTGTGATGAAATCACAGTTTAAACTGTCTGATCTTGTTTTAGCTTTATCATCACATGAAGTGCTTTATTCAAAATGCAGATTTCTGGATTGCATACAAGATTCTCTTGAGTGGGAATCTTTGAGGAAGGGCAGGTAGGAGCTTGGGAATCTTTCCCAGCAACAAGCACTGCAGATGAATCAGATCCTCAAGCAAGAAATCAGGAAAATGTTGAGTTAGCCAAGAAAACTAGAGGTCATTTTTATTAGCTTGTGCCTGTGGCTGTCATCCATCTGCTCAATCTCCCACTTTTATGCAGACCTTGTCTGTTAGGCAAGTATGTACAAAAGAGGGAATTGTAACAAAAGTCAGATTCAAAATAATATCACATACCTAAGATAACAAGAAGAAAGCTTAACAGGAGATCATATACCATTTCTTAATGGAAATGTAAAGAAAGGTTAGGTACACATATAAGGAATAAAGAAAAAAATGACAATAACTCAGTGTAAAATATGAATCATAAATCTTCAGGACATAGTAAAAAGACCTCAATTTCTTAGGCATTCTCAGTTTTAATAAAAATTATTATTGCCAAATTGGAGAATGAAAAAAAAAAAGTCTGAAAGAAGATTAAAATTCCAAATGACAGAAAAACAAAAATAAAGCAACCTAATTGCTTATCTCAAATTTACCTTCCTTTAATACAGATATCAAAAAATAATAAACCATCAAACATTTTTATTTTGATTATTGAAAGTGGTTTTTTAATTTCATGGGTGATGAAAAAATCATAAAAATTAGTAAAAAAAAAAAAAGACAAAGAAATTGTCCTATATTAAGACTGAGCACAATTTAGCAACTATGGAAAAGTGAAATTTACATAAATCTCTAATTGTGTAATAAATTTTAAGGTACATTCACTTGACCATAAAGAAAATAAAAGTACTTTAAATTAATCTAACTTATTTACAGATACAGTTTTTCAATAAGATTGTGTCATAAAAATGTGATAGTGTTTCTATATTTTGCAACATATTTGAAAAATCTTCTCACAAGTAAAAATGCCATACATGCAAAATGATAGCAAATTTATATAATGAATGGTTGTTTCAAAACTGAATCCACAGAAATATAACTCTTAAGTTAGTTTCCCAAAAAAGAATGTTTTAATTACCCACAAAAAGGTTTATACTTTTGTTACTATGATTTCATTACAGCCTTAAAAGTCATGCTGAATAAATGTTTGAACTATGCAAAAAAAGGAGATTACACTACAGTGAATAGTGGGTTTACAACTGCAAGTTTGCAAGGATATTAAGTTTTAGGATGATGCTGATCTAAGAATAACAATATGAGGTAAAGAGAACCTCACTTGCTCTATAGCTTCTGAGGTGTGTAGATAAAGGAGAATCAGAAGACTTTCCAAATAAGACTTAAAAGACTTTGGAAAAGTAAAATTTAAAGACTTTGGGAAAATACATTTTGGAAGCACCCACGGAAAGAATCTAGTTTATAAAAGGAGATTAATATTTTAATTGGGATCTCAACATATAAGTTACACAGCAGGCTTCTGTCCAAATGTACATTAGTAGAGGCTTGGAAACTAAAGTACTGAAGGTGGTCAGCCAATCACAATCTATAGAAATACCATTTATGGGATAATACATGCTGTTTAATTCCAGGATTGTACTCCTTGACTGACAGCACAAAGATCAGCATCAGCTGCAATGTGCCGCAATGTAAATTCTTGAGCTACACCTGAAACTTCAGTGGACTGGATACTCTGGCACAGCAATATGTTTTTCTGCAGTCTTCTAGAAGATTCCAACATGTGCTCAAGTTTAAGAATGGCTATCTTAATAAAATGTTTCTCAAATTTGAGTACATATTATATCACTGGAAAGCATTAAAATGTTGATTCTGTAGTGCCATTCCTGGACAATCTTATTTAATCAGTCTGGGGCCAGGAGTGGCCAAGTTGTTTTAAATTTGACCTGGTATTTATTTTATTGACAGCTGCAGTTAAGAACTGATGGCTGTTTTTATCCTTAAGACAAGGTTCAATTCTAACACAGGCTTCAGTTTGACTATGTCCCTCTTGTTTGCAGCATCGATACACGAATTCTCTTTTATATGTGTGACAATTACTGAAAAAGTTAAATGATCAATTAAAGATTAAGGCGAATTCTCGGAAGGCCTTCCCAGTAATGTGTTTGCCCACACATAATGTCAGTCTAAAATTTCCAATTAACATGCAAAGGCAAATGCAAACAAAATGAGTAAGTTCAGTAACTGTATGTTGGTGAATTTCACTGAAAATTTGACCCACAGCTGTAATAACTTGAGATCCTAATAACTATCAGGAACATTTTTAATCATACATATTTTTTCATATTTTTAAATCTAAATTTTAAAATTATATTAACGTAAAATACTATGTATTAAACATAAGTGATTGCCTAGGGAATTGAATGAGTTTCTTAAAGTGGTTGTAGTAGGATCCTTCTACTAGGATTACAACTTGTAAATTTGGCCTTTTACAAGGAAAAAAGTGAAATGTAACCAGGCCAATACAATGGTGATTAATAAAAACGGGGATTAATAGAACTTATAATCATGCTATAAAGTTTGTCAAATAGGGTAACCTCTTTAAAAATTGTGGCTTTTGTCACTTTGTACTCAGTACAGGGGTAATTTCTATTATAGAACTCTTTTCTGTAACTTTAAAAGTGAGATTGTGCCTACCAGTTATTCTGTCAGCATCTCTCCTGATGGAAATTTTCATTTAAAGTGATAATATGAAAAATAGTTTAATAGTTTAGTTTAAGAAAAATTTTAATAAGAATATTTTAGGCAAGTAGATAATGCAAATTATAAATGCAGGCATTTAACTGAGAAGTTAAAAAAACATTTCCTAGTGTTAACATGACTGTAAAATGGGGTTCTATAATTAAAATACAATTATATTATTGGTTTGTTTTTCTGATGCAGGGATTTAAACACAAGGCTTTGCACATGCTAAAGAAATGCTCTGCCAGCACTCTACTCTACACATCCCAGAACTAATAACAGTAATTTTAAAAATCCACTCCTATTAGTAAAATAAATTATGTTTCAGAAAACCAGGATCTTTCCCTTATATTTTTGGATATATATTGTTGACACAAATAATAATAACCCACTACTATGTGACTGAAAAAAACAATAATTAAATTTTCAACTTTATACAGCAATACATTTTTACCGCTCTCAGAAGTAGGAGAAGCACAGTTGGAATTCTCCCTTCGGCAAACATATTATCTTAAACCAATGATGATTTTTGTCTCTCAGAATCATATGACAAAAAGCAACAATTAATTTACCATGTAGTCCCGGTCTTGATTATTTATTATGTCCAGAATATAACATACATATACACCAATAAGAAATATGTTCTCCTCACTTATTACAAATATTACTCATTGCACAATTTGGCAAGTTTAATCTTTATATACATAAGATTAATTGTGAACACTTGAAAATGTCTATTTAGTGATATAATAACCATTCCTAGTAAAATCTGGGATGCTTGGATACATTTATATTAGTTGACAATGCTGTTACTGCTTCATGAATGAGATATTTTGTAAAGCTGTCACTAAAGCACATACTTATGTTCAAAGGGCCGCAATGAAAGCACATACCCTCTGCCTTGGTGGTTTGCATGTAATGTGCTTTTAAGGGAATTACGGTGATAGGATGTTATATCAGACTCAATCTCTGCTTATAGGATATTTCATTTACAACTTACCACAAGTTGCCATTTCATCCGTCTGGTCACCACAGTCGTCTTCCCTGTCACACAGCCATGCTCTGGGAATGCAGCGCCCATTTCCGCAGGAAAACTGATCTACCTGGCAGGTTCTGGCTACAATGATCAATTAAAATACAAGGAATAAGTTTAGAAGCTTCTTGAGCAGTATCAAGGTAATAACAAAGCATGCAATATCTCTCTTATACATAAAATACTATGTTTCTCTATTAAGATAAAACATTTTAAATGTGAATTTTTAATTAATGTTTCAAATAGCAACTTGCTTGTATTCTCTAAAGATTACATATTTTGACCTTCCATTAAAATGACCACAAGTGACAAGGGATTCAGTATTTCTCACACAATTCTAGAAATGAACCTCTGAATTTATCACTTTACAATTTTTGCCTGGCACGTATTTATGAATATACGAATAAGTTAAAATTTATCCAAACTTCGATTCATAAAAAATAATTTTGTACTTCCAATAGGCCAAGATGACTCTTGTTTCATGTGAGAGGAAGTCTTTGGATACTATAACAGGGTACATAGTTTCTAATCATCATGTCAAAACTGTCTTTTTCCTATGTTTTACTTTTTAAACTGTAAATGATCCATTATCTGGAGTGAGAATATAGAAAATGTTTTCCTAAACATACATTTAGCCTCAAGATATTTTTAAAATTCATTTTTGCAGTTATGTTAAAAAATAAGACTTTTTAATCAAGGTATACTAATGAACTTTGCTTTGGGCTCTCTTAAAGGTTTCAACAAACACCAACATGGAAACTTGCTTTCTATGTTAGCCAAAGGCCATGGTTTAAATTATTCAGGAAGAGGTTATGTTCTACAGGGATTTGTCCTTTTTTATTATAATCAGGTCAACTTTTTTTTGAAAGCATAAAGACCTACACAGCTTCACTCTTTCTTCCTCCGGCTCTTGCTAATAAACAATTATTTTTAACATCTGATTTTCTTTTTGCCTTAAATTGTTCTTCTTAACTTTTAACCTATCTTCATATGAATATAAGTATCTTTTCCACTCTTCTTTCTCCTTAGATTAAGAAAAAAATGGAATCTGCAAAGAAGGAGATACTCAGATTTAAGCATATTTTAATTAGTTGGTTTGGACAAATGCAGAACTATTGGGGTCTGCATTTTGCGCTCACAAAGAACAACCTGATAATCATAAAGGTTTGCGACACTGTTTCTAATTACAGTACTTTGAAATACTAAGAAAATTATCATACCATATATACTGCTTTCTGTGGATCAAGGCCTTGATTCTAAAATATTTTAAAAATATCTGATTTTTCTCATTTGACAAATTGATCGTTTATTTTAAATTAAGAGATTTTAAGAATTCTAAAAAGCATGTGCTTCTAAGTTTTCAATGTCAAAATTTCAGTAAGATCAAGTGTTTCTTTTTTTTTTTTTAAATTGGTACCAGGGATTGAACTCACAACCCCACGCTTGCCAGGCAGGCGCTTACACCACTGAGCTAAATCCCCAGCCCCAAGGTCAAGTATTCCTACATTGTCTCATCTGGCTAATACTACAGATCTTTGTGTTAAATTATTCTAAGACTTAGAATAAAATTAGTAAAGTTCTTCAGTAGTTTTTACATAATTATGTCTACTTGAAAAAAATAGTATATGTAATTGTGCAAACCTGGTAAAAGATAAAGAGGTATACATACGAGATGTGGGTATTAGTTTATTTGATGGAAAGAAATAGGAACAGAGATGTGAAAGAGATTAATAATTTTTCCACTACACATTTGTATATTACTTTACTTGTTACAATAAGAACTTTTTACCTTTGAAATTTGAGGTCACTTTTAATGAGGATTTAAAAAAATATTCTTTTCTTTCTTTCTCTGTAAAGATTTTCCTCCTTTTTACTTTTCTCTTTTTTCTTTCCATTTCTTTTAATTTCTAATCATTCACTATAACCTTCATTCTTTATCATTCCTTCAGTCTATCTTGTTTTAAATACACTATTACATATTTTCATCTCCATGAAATTCTAATTGACTCACAATAATATACTAGTCTTAGTCCAATATTGTGTTATTCAATATTGTTATATAACCATATCTTTAGTAATAATTTCGATGTCAGTGTAATAAAGATTTCAGAAACTACCTTCTTTCATTAGGAGAGCTATAATGATTGGAGAGAAGAATGAAAAACAATTTCTAAGAACTAATTTTATGTAGTGTATGACCTATCATTGTGATGGTTTGGAAGTTAGAATTTTCAAACTGGAGAAATAGTTATGGTTCATAACCCAAAGGAAATTCACTAGATTATTATTGAGGAATATTATGCCAGAAAGCATATGAATTTACTACCTATTTTAATCATGGAGGTAATTATTTGCATTCTCTACCAGGGAAATTTAACTGAATTTTAGTTAAAAAATGCTTCAATTCATAAATCTCCAAGAACAGCCTGTGTACATGATGTATCCAGATTGACTGAATTATCACGTTCCAAACAGTGAAGTCCTAGCAAAAGAACTATAGCTATCACTTTTTCAATTCTGTCTCCAGCAGATCTAATTTAGCTCTAGGTGAGATTAGAAAAGCAGCTCCAGAAAACTGATTTCATAGCAAATGCTGCTCTAAGGAATAGGAAATTTAAGCTTCCTCTGGGAGAATTCTTTATCAAGCAGTTAAACCAGAGGTTCACTATTACAATGCAAATATTTCTACCCATCATTAATCATGCTGTCTTGGTGCCACGTAGCAGTGGGAATTTCCCCCACTGAAATAGTCCTATGAAAAGGAGGAGGACACTATGCAAAACTTTCTATTCCTAAAGTTTGCCTTTGCTGCATTTCAATCAAAGCATTCTAATTAAATAAGACAATTCAAGGCATATTAAAATTGCACTTTTCCATTTTGTTTTGTTTTGTTTCCTTTTGTTTATAACAACAGCATCTTGCTCTGTATTTCAGCTGGTCTAGCAATCACTAGGTAGCCTAATTTGGCCTCAGACTTGCAGTGGGCCTCCTGCCTCAGCCTCCCAAGTCAGTGCTGGAATGAAGTGGAGGCATCAACCTACTCAGTTCAAAATATGCTATTTAGCTGATCTTGGAAAAACGTCTAATATTTTATACACTCAGTTGTTTTGATGCAATTATACCTGTCTAGTATGAATTTAGGCATAAGTGGTAGAGGATGTGAAAAGAAATTATATGTAGTACAACTAGAGCACTGGCATGGGAGAAAATGCTGATCTGAAACTGCCCAAGCTTGAATCTAAGAATTATCAGGACTACTATGAGAAAAAAAAAGAATTTCAAAGCTACATTTCATCTTGCCTCAAGGACTATCTCATAAGTAGACAAAAAACACTTAGGGAATAGGGGAGAACAGCAACCCAGCTTTTGACTGTGTCTGCTCTCCCTGGGCCCCAATGTAGATCTAACTACTGTCTTTAGTTTAACTTTTTCACTTCCAGAGATAATTTAATATCCTTTGTGCACATTATGAATTCATAGAAATTATAAAGGACTGCTTTGTAGTTTTATTCTTTGTAAAATTGTAGTGTTGAGATCATTCAAATCTTTCTTTTTAACATATTTTGAAATTCCTTTTTGCTGATAACTCGAGTATTAGTTCATTTGCTATATCTATGAATAACACTTTATTATGAGTATCTATCCATTCTCCTGTTAACAGATAATTTGAGTTGTTTCAAGTTCTTGTTATTACTAGAACTAGAACAATGAACATCCCTGTTCAGAGGAATTAATTAGTGAAAATATAGAAGTGGAATTATAGTCTCAAATGCATACACGTATTTACATTTATTGAATTTGGTCAAATTACTTTCCAATGTGAAAAATAATTTATATATCCACAAAGAGCATATAATAGTTCCTTTTTCCCTTTGACAATACTTGGTTTTCTCAAATTATTCATTTTTTTCCAATTAAATAGCTTTCTTTATTCTGTAGCATTCTTTTCTTATGTGTTTTTAAAGACTTAGGTTGAATACTGCCCCCTTTAGGAAATGTCTCCAACAAACCAAAGATTAAAACTTCATTCTTTCTGTGTGCCTCCATGCGGAACAACTTCTTGGTCAGTATGGGGTAGTAACATGCTTCCTCCTAGTCTTCATTCCTAGCTTCTTAATGAAAAACATTATGTATTTTTCTCATTCTGTCACCAGTGACTTAATAAATATTTACTGAATTAGTAAGCTGAGGAAAGAAAAACTTCAAAGGATCAATATAGGGAATTGATAGTGGGTTCAATTACAACACAAACCCGTACTGTAAGTCTTTTAACCTAGGACAACGTTCATGTATATCCTTATATTTAAGAATAGATGGAAATGCCTCAGAGAAATGGTCTACATTTATATGCCACCTTTTCTAATATGGTAAGATGTTATTTAAATATTTTGTTAAAATGAAAGAATATGGTCAGACGAAAACTTGATGCATAGTTTTCAAAATAAAGGCATATTTGTTTTTCTCTTTGTGCATTTCACTCATGTTCTTAAGGTTTCTAGGGGTCATAATATTTCTTATGAATATACTGATGAGATCTAGTACTTGATGGCATTTAATGGGTGACATCACTTGAAGTGGACCAGAGGACTTGAGTGTTTTATATATCCTACTAGCTAGGATTGATTGTTTAATTTGCTTTTAAACATAAGCATTTGCACTTTTACTATCATAAACAGCTAGCCAAACATAAATGTTACTTTAAAAATAATTTTTTAAAAAATTGTAAAAATCTAGAAGCAATAAAGAAGACATAGTGTTGCAAGTTGAGTCAGCAGCTCCTTCTATCTTATTGTGTAAGCAGACCTGTCTGTTTAGCATGTAATGAAGCATAATGTTTGAGTTGAACCTTAACCTTAAAAGAACAGTAATAGCATTGGCTTACAAAGATGATTTATTGCAAACTTAAATTGACAAGTGGACTATACCCAACATTCTAGCTAATCTGCAAGATAATACAGTTTGGTATTAAAAAATAATGGTTGTGGAGACACAATATTTTGAAATAAATTTCCCTAAATTCTTACCAATGATGTGAATTTAAGCAAGTCTTACTGCAGACACTTCACCCATAAAATGAATGATTTTGAAAGTAGGAACCTGGGACCAAATGGTTTCTAGAGCTACTTTTTTAAAAAGAAAATCTTTTGCAAAACAAGCTTATAAGGCACATATAATAATATTTTAAGAAATGAAAATACTCCAAATTGCAAAGGACACTTTAATTTAGGAGCTAAGAGAACAGCTGACCCCTAGGTCTTGAGCAAGTATGTCACTACAATGAATGTAAGATACAGGTGAGGATTATGGAATGGTGACTGTTTCATTCTTGACGTTCTGCGTGTAGTGGAAAACTCTTTGAAAACAACTTCTAGCTAGTTCATACTGTTATTGAGCTGCAAGTAATATAAGAGGAAAATAAGTTGCAGAGAACTACAAGTCTTACAAGAGAAAACCAGCGGGAAAAACAGGAGTAGGAACCAATCTTTTTGACATCTGATTCTTTTCTGTGCATGCTGCTGTATTGTTTTCCATAGTAATTTACAGTAGTTGTTACTTGGTAAGACTTATATGGTCAAAAACAAAGAGCTGAGTGCTTGTATATTTAATGTTACTGTATGTAATGGTGTTTTAAAGAAATCATTTTTTACTAATCATATCAGTATGTGCCATCAAAAATAGTAGCTTTTCTTCATCATCTAAAGAGCAGCACCACGCTGCTGCTTG
This sequence comes from Cuniculus paca, assembly GCA_004365215.1. Classification (NCBI taxonomy): domain Eukaryota; kingdom Metazoa; phylum Chordata; class Mammalia; order Rodentia; family Cuniculidae; genus Cuniculus; species Cuniculus paca. Next base: position 38,506 of record RJWT010001343.1, on the reverse strand, counting down.
TAAAAATCATTTTTCAATGTTTATCTGTCTAATAATGACCTTTCTGGCACTGTTGTAACCTGTACCACCAGCTGTGTATTTCCACTCACAAGAACCTGGCTAGGGATTCAAAGATTTATTACAATGGTATAGATTATATGGAAATATAAATAGGCTTAGTGATTTTGGGACTTCGTGGAAGCAAAAAACTACCACACATAAATAATGTGCAATGAACAGAAAAATATTCACAAAGGTATTCCACAAGAGGCAAAATAAAATCTGTAAGTCTTTTTTTAAGGTTTAGGAAAAAAAGTGTTCCTTGTGAGATGGCCTGTATCACAGCCTGCTTACAGACCTCAACTTCCGCTACCAAGCAAGATTTAGTAGGGTTCTATCTTGTACAAGCAGTATATTGACAATCAGCTTATATGAACAAATAATGTACCAAATTGCTTTGGAAAGAAGTCATGCCAAAGGATTAAATAAAAAACAATTCATGCTTGAGTTTTTGCAGCATCAAGCTCTGAATTCATTGACTATTACAAAAATCAGATTATCAACACTAAGAAAGAACAGCCAAGCTCAAAGCATTCACCTACATTTTCATGAAAGCCAAATTTGGGGATGAGTTAGGTAGATATCCGAGTGAATCTTTACCTGTGCAAGTTTGATTGGATTCGTCTTCATTGTTCCCACAATCATTAGTTCCATCGCAAAGCCATCTCTTGGGGATACAGCGGTTATTCTGGCATTTAAACTGATCATCAGGACAGCTATGATTGACTGGGAGGGAGGGTGAAGCAAGCTTAATTATTTAAAATTGGATTATTTCATAAATATTTTGAATTATATTTACAAAAATATTACAGAAATTTTATTGCAGCACAGTAAGTGGCATGGATTTAGTCATTCACTGTCTCAAATTTTATAGCAAATATTAATATTCTAGCTTTGTTAAATATAATTTTCATAAGCCGGGCGTGGTGGCTCACGCCTGTAATCCCAGCACTCGGGAGGCTGAGACAGGCGGATCGTTGTGAGTTTGAGACCAGCCTGTACTACAAAGTGAGCTCAAGGCCAGCCTGAATGGCATAGTGAGATCCTGTCTCAAAAACAGCAGGGCAAGGGATCTAGCTCGGTGGCCTAAGCGCCTGCCTGGCAAGCACAAGGTCGTGAGTTCAATCCCTGGTGCTGCAAAACAAACAAACAAACAAAAAACATATATATATATATATATATATATATATATATACTTTTCATAGAAAGCATCAAGTAATTAAATCTGAAATAAAAAGAAATGTATTTGCCTTTAATGTTTCCACTCAAACTAACAAGATATCTAAATTTGTTTTCCTTCTATTATCTGAAGTGGTGACTCGATACCAAAATATTCATCAGGAAACTTTAAAATTAACCTCATTGTAATGTTTAAATTAAAAAATAGATCTCAAAACAATTTTATCATATATATTATTGATATTGTTCTTTTTAAAACTACATATCTATTCAAATATTTTTAAAAAAATTAACTAAGCCTAATTTGATTCTACTTCATCTCATGTTCTTGGGACTGGAAAGAAAAGTACAGAAATGAAAATTATATTACTTGTGATGTAGAGTTGATGGTAAAAACAAAATTCTATATAATCTTAATAACAAAAAGATCATCATGTCTTTTCTTCCCTAGTACAAACAAATAAACATGCAAGTACAAAAAAATATCGACCATAAAAGCAGTGCCCACACGGGAAGCTGTTCACAGCTAAAGATTAAACTTCAATATCTGAGCACGACAAGGAAGCACCTTAAGGTCAACCATTTATAAGTATTCTTCTGGGATTCTAGCTACACGCTCTTCAGTATTTGTTTCACAATTTCAACAGTCCTTTAAAGCAAGTTTTCTTATGCCCAGCAGTTTCGGGTCTGCATTATAAAAATGAGTTTTAGTATTAGTTTTATTTAGAATTTGAAAAACTCATTTTTATCATGCTGTTGCTCAAAAAGTGTGCACATTTCCAGTCAGTTTTTATAAAAACAAAAATACAACTTTTCCTTCCAAGTAGTTCTAGCAGTAAAGTAGTTTTAACACTTTTTAGAAAGTTTTTATTTATGTAAAGGTGAAAAATACACAAAGGGAGAAAAGACTTACATTCTTTTATGGGAGTATGGTTCACTGTTTTTATCCACTTCAGGAACTTTAGCAAAAATATTGTCCATGAGAAGCAAACATCATACAATAGATCAGGGGACTAACATTTACAAGTTTTAAGATTATGTGCAAGCACTTCAATAAAGCCTAATCAAGGACTTGTGCAATTTTTATCAATAAGGTAAATGGGAATTCAGACATAGTGTTGTGGTTTATAATTGAGACACTGAAGGATAGAAAGTACAGTGCTAACAGAATTCAAGATAGTAGATTGCGAATGCTTAAAATCTAAAATAGTCCTCTGAAATTACTTCTGTAGTACTGGAATATTAACCATGAATCCCTAGAACTATGTCACTCAAAATGACTGAAATGTTCAGAGAAGACTCTCTACTGAAAGATAGCTAGAGAAGTTTAAGTTTATTGCCTCTACTATTTAATCATCAGTTCTTGCATGTGCTAAAAGCTGTGTTAGATGTTGAGACTATAAGAATGCTTCAACATAATGTGCCTCCTTATGAAAATATCTATTAGGTGCACTACATAAGAAGCACGTAATGACCATATGGTTTGGCAACTGCTATAATAAAAATGTGTGCAACAGATCAATGTTTAACTCCAACTGTGCAGTACTGAGAAGTTTTGGGGTGGTCAAAATCATCTAAGAAGGTAGCAAGGAACTGTTTTTAATTCCATAGACTTGAAACAGCCTGTATACTGTCATTGTGAAGCAAAATAGAAGAATATTTTTGGAGACCTGCTTTTAATTTAAATTTACAAGTGCAAAAGGGTAAGATGCTTCATACACTAAAGATTTAAAATGTAATTGTGAGACATTGGAAAGTACCTGTATGTAAGTCGACATATTTTAGAATTTATCCTCTTAGTTATGTAATTATTGCAATAACAACAATATATTGCATTTTATAAATAACACTCTGGAAACACTGTAGAAAATGAACTTTAAAGGAGAAATAGTGGTGGGACTAATAGAAGAACACTTCCTGAGTTCACCTGAGATGGGAAACTAACTTAGCCAATGTAAATCTAGAAGAGGTGAGATTGAAGCTTAATTAGTTAGGAGGTGGAAGGGATGAGATTTTTTAAGAGAATGAATTATGTTCTATAAGTGGGATGGAGGACACCAGGAAAAGTCCATGACTTGAGTGACAGAATGGAAAAGAATGTCAGTGATGAAAATAAAAGATACTGACTAGAAATTTTACCACTGTAATTAACCACTGTAATATGCAATACGCACCACAGTTTTGGAAGCTAGGACTTTCTTTTCTGGGTGTATGGAAAAGGAAGAACAATCATACAGAGGAAGCATGGGAAAGATGAAGTAACATGTGATATAATAAAATGTCTGCACTGTGTTGAAACATTACATTTCTGTTATTAGAGGAAGCTAATATATATTTAGCATTAATTAAAATCTTGAAAAACGTGAGCCAAAAGAAATGAGGAAATTAAGCTAATCACTAACTAATATAGCTTTTGGGTAAAAAGGCAGAAAAATATCCTTATTCTCAGATTAAATGCTTGACTGAAAATTTTGACAATTATGTCAATTTAATACTTAAGACTTTACTTGTCAGTTCATATTTTATAGGACAAAGGGCTGGGGATTTAGCTCAGTGGCATAAGCGCCTGCCTGGCAAGTGCAAAGGTTGTGAGTTCGATCCCTGGTGCCACAAAACACACACACACACACACACACACACACACACACACTACATATTTTATAAGACAGATAATAATGGAGGTATAAATAAGAAGCACATAATACTGAAATTAAAGTCCATTCTTGAAATTCAAGAGAAAGCATCTGTATTTATGTGTAGGTTATAATTTAAGGATCATGTGTAATGCATGATTGAAAAATGTTTTTTAAAATCCATGTTTAGACTTTAATCCTATAGCACAAATGTTTGCATAATACAGGTACTCAGACCAGTTTTGTCCTGTCTTTTTCTATTTTCCTTCTCTCCTCTCCTCTCCTCTCCTCTCCTCTCCTCTCCTCTCCTCTCTTCCCCTCTCCTCCCTTCTCCTCTCTTCTTCTTTTCTGACCTTTAAGACTGACGATTGAACTGAGGACATATTCATTCAGCTACAATCGCAGTCTTTTCTTTTCATTTGTATTTTGAGACTGTGTTTTGGCAAGTTGCAAAGTTCCTCAAATTTATAATCCTTTCTCACTCTCCAAAATGCTAGGTGTGTGCTACCATGTCCAACACAAACACGTTCATTCTTTAAAATGTATTTTTAAGCTTCATTTTGACATTATTAGTTTCTTTTTTTTTTTTTTTTTACCTAGTACTGGACTCAGGACCTCATGTTTGCCAGGCAAGCACTTATGCTGGTAAGCTAAATCCCCAGCCCTACATTATTAATTTCAAAAAAGAATAAAAATGGAATGAAGTTAATTAATTTTCAATTACTTCATTTTAACTTGAAAATGTCATTAATTAAAAGATAATGTTTAAATCAGTGTGCTTAAGTTAAATCAAAAGAGATATATTTGTCTAACACGTTTGTATCCACATAAAATATTGTATTTCTCTCAAAAGAATGCAGTTAGTGACTCCAAACAAATATGTTAAATATTATTTCATGAACTTTCCAAAATGTTTTCTCTCCAAATACATAAGAATTTTTTCTTATTCTTACCAGAAGCTTGAAATTATTTCTATACAATCAAGAAATAAAAAAAGTAAATAAAAGGGAAAAGGAGGAAGGGGTCATTAAACTCTTAATTTCTATCTGATGTTCAATGTGTTTTGCTCGACTTCCTGTGCCAGTGAAGCTAGTTAATAACATATTCCAAACCCATGTCTCTTTCCTTGGATCTTCTTTGACATTCTGTTGCTAAGGAGCAATGGAGTGATTTCTGAACTTCTACAAATTTGCTCAGTCTCTAGCAGTTTAAATTGATTTTCCATATCTTTAAATTCAAAGATTCAAAGAGGTCCCCTGTCCCTGTCCTAAACAGTGATGTGGTTGTGCTAACACCTTAGAATAGGAGGAGAGACAAGTTATGGGAAAACTGAAATGATACATAAAGAGTGGAGAAAGATAAGAAAAACGTTGGTAAAAGTAATGCAAATGAAGCAATTTTTGGTATAACCTTTTGAAAAATGATAAGTAAGAAATCAAACTGAATTCAAGTTGCATCAAAGATATTTTCACACACTTCTTTGGTAATTATCAGACACATAAGACTCAGGAAAATGTAGTTTAAAGATGACTTGAAGGAGAACATACAGCAGTTGATTGGGTCCTCATCACTTCCATCGAGGCAGTCATCATCTCCGTCGCATTTCCACCGCGCTTGGATGCAGTGTCTGTTTTTACAGCGAAATTCTCCAGCTTTACATATGCGAGGTAATACTTCTCCAGGATTAACTAGCGTTAAAAAAAAAAAAGTTCAAGGCCTATGAACAATGCTAGCTGTGTTCACTTTATTCAAATGCGGTTTTTATCATTTTTGTTTAACATTCCACATTTGAATGAGATCATGTAGTATTAGTCTTTCCCTGTCTGACATTCCAGTTTTTATACTATACTTCAGAAACAGCAAGTTGTCAAAAGTGATAGGATCTCCTTTTGTAAAAAGCTAAATATTTCATTATATACATGTATGTGTGTGCAGACAGAAATACATACAATTTCTAAACTGAATCTTAAGGAGGAAAGGGATTGGGGTGTAGATCAGAGTACAAAATTGCAAGTTAGTAAGATGAATAGGTCTACAAACTTAAATTATGTCATCAGGACTATAGTCACAATATTTTAAGGTATACAGGAAATTTGTAGCAACCAGATTTTAGATGTTCTTTGACAAAAACAACTACAACAACAAAACTGTAGGAAAAATAATGGATAAATTTGGAGGTAGAAATCAGTTTACTAAGAATGTCAAAGCATTCTGTTATGCATTTTAAATATATATGTTAAAATGATAACTTGCCTAAATTTAAAATACTTTAACATCCAAAGATACATACTGTCCATATGAAAATTATAGTTTTCTGGTTTACATGGAAGTCAGTATGGATATTTCTCAAAGACCCAAAATTAGAAATTCTGCATGACCCATTTGTCCCCCTTGTAGGTATGTGTCTTCCATTCCACAGAGAGCATATGACTTCATGCTACAGCAATGCATGCTTATCATTGTTTACAGCAGCACAGTTCTTAACAGCTAAGGAAGCAACCTGTATACCTATCAACAGATGACTGGATAAAGAAAATGTGGCATCTATCTATCTATCTATCTATCTATCTATAATGAAATACTATTCAGTTGTAAAAAGGGCAAATTTGAGACATTTATAGGGAAATGGATGCAGCTGGAGAATACAATGTTGCATGAAACAAATCAGTCTCACAAGTTTGAATACCATATGGTATCTCTCACTTGAGTAAAGCAGAGTACAAACTAATAGACAAATACAGGAAAGATTGAAGGCAACAAGCAGATGGATCTCTTGAAAATAGGAAGGGGTCTAGGGGACTAAGGGTGAAGGGACAGGGAGAAGGATGGGTGACAGCAGAGTAAAGACACATCAGGTACAGCATCCTAATCACTTCAGTGAATATGGACATCATATGCCTTACATATGAGCTAGGATTAATGGTATCAAAAGAAATAAAAAGTGAGTGATAGGAATTAGAGAAGGAGAGAGAAGGAAAGGGGACTAAAACAAGAAACAAGCTGTCTTCTATACATGTGCCTACTGCCCAAGATGACTGTAAACTGTATGTGCTACAAACATATACTAACAAAAATTAAATAAAATTATAGTTTTAATAATACTAAATAAAAATTAATGAGATATAATACAAAGAATATAAAAAGGAATATTGTTAAATGACAAAATACAATATCATTTCAACTTACAGAAAACAGAAAAGCAACAATGTACTGGCAGCCATCTCTGGAAATGGGAAAATTTAAATTTGACAATAATATTTCTACTAAGAATCTTTAACAGTGTCAGAGTTTGTGTCCAGATGTCCCCCAAAGCCTCATGCAGTCTTAGCTGGTGCTTTTTCAGAGTTGCTGAATCTAGAGTATGTGCTTGGTTCACGGTTCGGTGCTAGGATTAAGAGTGCTGGGATTAAGGGTGGGTGACTGCTGGATCAGTCCATTTATTGGATTGGTACCACACTAATCCCAGTAGGGGTATATAATACAAGGGACAGAAAGAGGCTTGTCTCCCCCTCTCTCCATCATTGCTTTTGCTGTCTTCTGCTATCATGAAATTTTGCCCTCTCTGTCGTGTGCCACCCTGCCTTGGAATCAGCCTGAACTGGACTGAAACATCCACAAACTGTGAGCTAAATATACCTTTCTTCCTTTAACTATGGGTGTCAGCTATTTTGTCTCATCAATGAAAGAAAAGTAATAAGACAATCAGTTATTTTAAATAATTGTCATTGAAATAATGCATAATGCAATACCACTTTATGTTAGATTTGTAGTTTTGTTTTTAAAGGATTTTCATTCATTTTAACTGGCTATCATGATACCTTAGGTGTGATAAAGAATTTTACCATCTCCACCTTACAGATAAGTAAACTGAGAATTAACTGAACTGGAAAGACAAAGGAATAGCACCAATTTTGATGACTATATTTGTTTTGTAGGATTGTAAATGGGAAAAACTCAGGATCAGTTAAGGAATATATCATGTTTTTATATATTGGAATTCTATGAAATTTTTTATATAGTCATGTTCCCTAATACAATAGTGTAAATTTAATTAATTGAGACTTATCCACAAATTGAAAGTGAATTTTCTGTTTACCTGGTAATGGTTGAAAGAAGTAATTTGTGTTTTGGTTTATACTGCAAAAGGTCTTAATTTATCTCAGGCTGGATATCCTTAAGGGAAACAAAGGCCATTCTAGTCATTCTTGTTCTAATGATTTTAAATTTTTAGATAAATGTTTTAGTCTAATGAAATGTCACAAAATTTACACGTCAAGAATAAGTTAGAAACATTTCTTGTGCATGAAAAGTTGAAATTATAAATAAAGAGTAAAATAAAAGATTAATAATAAGAAATAAAGAGCCAGATCTTTCCCAAATGGCAAGGAGATTGACAAATAGAAGAATGAGAGGGAAAGAGGTTAAAGAAAAGGAATGTAGATATGTTATGCACATGCCCCAATTCCACAGATGTAATGTAAACTATGTATAATAAAAATTCTGGTGGTGGAGCACACCTGTAATCCTAGCACTTGGGAGGCTGAGACTGGAGGATCGTTGTGAGTTCAAGACCAGCCTGGGCTACAAAGTGAGCTCAAGGCCAGCCTGAATGGCATAGCGAGACCCTGTCTCAAAAATACAAGGGCTGGGAATCTAGCTCAGTGGCCTAAGCGCCTACCTGGCAAGCGCAAGGTCATGAGTTCAATCCCCAGTGCTACAAAAAAATAAAAAATAAAAATTCTGAAAAAAGTTTCTCATCTGGCCCAAGATTACATAGACATACAGCATATTTAGGTAAAAGCATAAGAACTTTCTACAAATGCCTATTTCAATAAATGTGAAAAGTAAGTTAAATGAGAAATGTGGCTTTTCCAAAGTCCGTGGCATAACATTCCTGTATTTTTTTTCCCCTGTGACAAAACATGGAAGAGGGATGTGAGTTCTGAGCCTTGCTGCAGCAACTGCTTCAGGGATTGCACGGCCCAGCACAAAGCATGTGCGTTTGTGGGGTTAGAAACAAAAAGCTACCATGATCAGACTCAGACTCTGATATAACGGCAAAAAGAATCAGGATAGTGAATGAACTATTACCTACAATTACAATTAGACCAAAATATAGTTAGGACAAAGATAACATTTTTCCTTCTCTTCTCAGTGAAGCTGATGCTGGATGTATGAACTGATAGTAGTATTTCTTTCCTATTATTTCAGGCATAAAACACTAAAGCAGCAATTTCTCTCTGAGGTCATTTCTCTATCATCACATGAGAGTAGGCGATTTGTGTGTGTTTAATCCCAAAAAGGAAATAACAAAACCTTATATTATAGTTTACAGCTCTTTCACACACTGTAGTATGTTAAGTAAAGACATTTCTCTATGGTGTTACTGTACATCTTGTATTTGCTTTTGCTCTGGATTTATTTTCAAGGATTTGAAAATAATAGATATCAGCCTTGGAAGATAGAAACAGTATATCCTGGGAACAACAGACTCAATAATAGTTTATTTTTAGCTACTGAGGTTTTATTTCCAAAGACTTCCAGGGCTAAAGGCATCATTAGCTGATTTTAGCCTTAACCTAAACTTTGCATATGCGATTGGTAGTTGCATCACAAAGAAACAAAATTGCCAATGTCAACTGCAGGTGTGCTAAGGATATGTGCTCACAGGGACAGGTGTATTTTGAGCTAAAAACATCCTTTACAAAGAGAAGAATGCAAAGTATATTAATCTGGATAAAACATCAGTTTACAAGTTCAGAAGTGATGGCATTTTCTACAGATTGACTGTCGTGTACGAACAGATGTCAATGTCATGTGTTGAGGCGATCACACTGATGACCAGCTGATGTACCAGGTTTTTGGTGAAGCAAGTATATAGAACTTACATGGAAGATAAAATAGCTCATCTAAATAATTAGATGAGTATTTTTTGTATATTTTGTAAAATTCTCTGTGAAGAGGTTTACAAATTATGTTTCCACTGGATGGGATCTTTGAATGCAGAAAGGACAACGTGGCATTCACAATTGAAAACACCTAAAACAGAACCGGGCATAGACTTTATACTTATAATTATTTGTTGCCTGACTTATTGGAATTAACAGAAATTGCCCTTATTATAGTGAGAGATTCTATCTCTGAGACTTTATAAATCTTAAGGAAAACAATTATCATGTCCATTAGCGCAGCAGATAATCCTCTTCTCATTACCCAAGAACATGGATGAATTTGACAAGTGTTGGAACTGCAAACCTTAAAGAGTTGTGCCTCAAACTGAGCAAAACCTGCAATTCCACTACCTTAAGCACTTTTGATAGAAATATTACAACATGATCTCATCAATAAGAAGCCGACATAGTAATAAGTAATCCTTTAAATTAACAGAGGTCAGACATAAACTAACACAAGCTATGAACTGCCTGACATAAAACCATTAGTTCTCACATGTCTAGTGAGGCCTACACTATGAAGGGAAATTTGCATTCTAGAATTAGTTATTTTTCTGTGATAAAACTGGCAGAATGATTGCTAGAATTAATGTCCAGGTAATAATGAAGTAAAGAAGAAAACCTATTAATAAGCTGTTTTATTTTAGTTTAGCTTTACATCATCTCAACGTTTAGATCTCAGCTCAGCAAATTAACTCAATACATGTTCCTGACCCTGATTTATTAAGCTACTGAATGAATAAGTGACTGTATTTCTAACTTTGCTCATACTCTTCTCAAACACAGTATAGTGATGTATACTAAACTAATGTCTCTTTTCCCTCAGTTGATGATTTGCTGTCAACTGTACAAAAATTCAGTTATAGCACCATTTTTCCCTGTGCAAAATATAAAATAAAATTGTCCTGTTGTCACCACATGCCTCATATTCAGATATTTCTTTTTTTAACACATTGTTCATTTCCTTTTTGTTTTTACTTCTTTTTTAGACTAAAGAGTTGCTTATAGCTCCGTTGAGCAGGAAGAGAGAGGATCAAAAAGAAAATGTGAAGTGGTTTGTTAGATGCCTTCATATAATCTCACACAGAATGACAATGAGAAAAATACTGCTGTGGCTTTTGATTTTTCATCCTCAGATCACGGCAAGATGACCTTTTATTAGCTAGAATGATCTGAGCAGCCAACCTAAGTGTGTTAAAATCTTTGAGTTTTTATGCAAGAAGGCAATAAATTTTCACCGCTTTAAACTTTTTACTGCACATTAGATTGCATAGATCCTAGAACATAAGGCTTGTCACCAGTGAACAGATAAATGGCTCAACATAGTGGAGCACTGTTTCTGACAGAGACATATATCTGCTGTTCTATACAGTCATAAAGGTCACAGTCCTACTGACACATAATTTTGCAGTGCTGTTCCTTAGTTAAATAATATATTTGAAATGTTCAAATTGTTCTTCTGTGTATAAGGCACATTTGTACATTCAGTATTCTCTTTCATGCCAGTATAGAAACATTGAAAAAATTGCTAATTCATTACTCTAGGTAAAATGATCCAGTGACTTTATAAAACAGGAACCATCACTTTTCTTAGAACCATTATGTCCTCATTTTTAATTTTTAACTTTGTGTTTCTCCCCATAACAGTGTCAAGAAATATAAAATTTACTTAATAATTGGTCAATTAGTTTTATGCATGCTTCACAGAGATAGTGAGCTCCAGGTAATTATACTTCAGGAGACATCAGTCCTCCTGTGAGAGGATCTGACCGTGGCAGACAATGTTCACAGTGTCCAATCTGCTCTCATCTTTGATTTATTCTAGGCATGGCATTAGAATTTGATCTTAGTCATATAGAATGCCACTTTTTTTGGTTGGGGCATGCCTTTTTATGGTACAGCCTTATGGTACAAATTCATTAAGAATAAATCCTTGAGGTTCAGTCTGATCTGATCACCTGCCAATGATGTCAGTTCAGCGAAGATAACTGACAGCGGGAAGACCACATCGCAATGAACATGCCTTGTTCCACTGTTTTGCTTGTTAGACTCAGATTACGTAATTCAGTTAACTCCTTTCACATGTGTATAATCTAGCTTGAACTAAAACTAAAGTCCAGAATAGTTTGCACTGAAGAGAGGTTAGTGGCACAGGGATATTCTTTGGTTCTATATACTGCAACTATAAACTCCATTTTCTGGTTTTCCTGCATGTTGATTTCCATATCTGCACACCAAGTGTAACATATCCTTTAAATATTTTCTCATTAAAAATATATGAACTGAAAACATATAAACACATTTTTGGTTCTTTGCAAAAAAAATGAGATAATATGCTACTTTTTGTGACTTTTCTTAAGATTGTTGAAAGGAAACTAGCCAATGTTCATACTACAGCAAAAGATACAATAGAATTTTAACAGTTGAATTCAATACACATTCTGAAATAAGAATGAACTTATTTTCAGGGATTTAAAATTGTTTATTGTTAAAAGTATTGGTAAAATTATCATTCAATTCCATTTCATTGCATGGAAGTTAGGTTGTCTATGAAATATAGGTTCTATGAAATATAGGTAGAAAATTACAGTCTCAGAAAACTTTCCTATAACTTTTACCAAAAGAAAAATCATTATGTACAAATATGATAACAAATCTTGTAACATCAGTTTTGTAATCAACATCATGTGTAATGTTTTTCAGGCTGATGTTACTTAATTTTTTAGGTACATCAAAATACTCAAAGGCATCCTGGGTAATTTACACATAAATATTTTTCTCTTTCTGCTCTTGTTTTATTTTGGTTTTTTTTTTCTGCTCACAGTTAAGCCTGTCAGTCTGAATCATTTTAACTGTGCTCAGCTAGAGTTCCATTAAAGATATTGTGTCTCAGCATTTGCCATGCATAAATGAATGATTTGGATGCTGCTCACCAGTAATCAACTCAGAGGGAAGGCAGAGGCAGGCCTTGCTCAGTGTGCATTCCAGCAGACAAAGGGAGACCCTGCTCTCCAGTAACCAGCTCAGAGGGAAGGCAGAGGCAGGCCCTACTCCACATGCATTCCAGCAGCCCTTGAATGCTTTCTTCCCAGGTAACCAGCAAGAACTGGGAAAAACAGAAGCTGGACCTGCACCAGAGCTCCCAGTGGCCACCACTGGATACCTGTAGCCAGCACTGGCCAGGAAAACCAAACAGTCACACTCTAGAGAAATTATAGCCAACATGGGAGGTTCCTGAAACCCCACTAACTGCTTGTTAGAATAACCCAGGAAAATGTCAAGATGAAGAAACAAAAGGCAGTCCCTGGACTCCAACCCAAGCAGAGCAAGTCCAGGAGATGAAAACATGGAAGAGATCAGGAGTCACACACGTGAAGTTTCTGAAGTGATGGCAACTGAAGTAAAGAGGCAACTCCATGAGGCTTTGAAAGAAATTAGAACAGAAATACTATCTCAGGTAAAAGAAGAAATGAAAAACATGATAAAAGAATTGCTAAGCTTCTCTAAAGAAGACATAGATAAACAAGGAGCAAAGGAAAATGAGGGAAACCATGAATGAACAATATAAGAGAGATTTTGAATGCATGAAACAGATTCAAAGAGATATCCAGGAAATTAAAATCTCTATTGAAAGCTGGCAAAAACTGAAGATAGACTTTCAGACCTTGAAGACAGGTGTGCAGCTTGTGATGGGGAAAGGAAAGACCTCTTAAAAATAATGAGGAACCAGGAAATAACAATTGAATGACTGCAAGATGGTACAAAGTGAAATAATTTAAGAGTGACAGGTATCAATGAAGAAGCAGGGATCAACACAAAAGACATAAAAATTCTATTTACAATGTATGAACAACCATTGCGAGGAAAGCAAGAGACACAGGGGTAACCATAGTTAATCTCCTGTTGTTATGTTTTGAAGACCTGTGTAGCTTTCTGTGTTCTGTTTTGAAATGCCATATTGTGTTTGACTCTATTCTGTTTTCTTTTTGTTTGTTTGTTTGTTTGTTTGTTTTTTGTTCTGTTTTGTTTTGTTTTCTTCTATTCTCTTTAAAAATAAAAAGAAAAAAAGAAAAAAAATTCTATTTACAGAAGTACTAGCAGAAAACTTCCCAAACATGGGAGAAAGACATGCTATTTAGATAAGTGAGGCATATAGAACTCCAGCTAGCCATAACCAAAGTAAACCTACACCCAGACATATAATAATCAAGATCCCAGAAATTCAACACAAGAACAGAATATTAAAAGCTGTTAGAGAAAAGAAACAGATCACCTATAAAGGAAAACCCATCAGAATCACAACAGATTTCTCAACACAAACCATCAAGTCAAGAAGAGCTTGGAGTGAAATATTTCAAGTCCTGAAAGTAAACAACTTCCAACCCAGATTGATGTACCCTGCAAAACTATCTTTCAAAATTAATGGCGAAACAAGATACTTCCATGACAAAGAACAACTGAAGGAATTCATGACTGCCAAACCAACCCTACAAAGAATACTGAAAGACATTTTAGAAAGAGATAAAAAAGACCATGGTACCAGGAAGAGCGGCAGAGAGAGATCACCAAGCGGGACAGACAAAAGAATGGAGGGGAAAAGTACACAGCCAATGGCAGGAAAATAGCATGACAGAGATGAGCCAGTGCATGTTGGCCACAACCATTAATGTAGATGGTTTCAATTTGCCAATAAAAAGAAACACAGGTAAAATGAATCAGGAGACAAGATCCATCAATATGCTTTATCCAACAAACACATTTACTCAAAAGGGAATTCATAGATTAAAAGTCAAAGGAGAGAAAACAGTGCTCTATGTGACAGGGAACCAGAAAAAAACAGTAGGGGTAGCTTGCCCATCCGCTGCAGAGTGGAAAGGAAAGATATGGCATTTCTATTCAATGGAAAGCTACTCAACTCTAAAGAAAGATAACCTTGAGACTCTTGTAGGTAAATGGATACAACTTGAGAGCATGCTTATGGTTGAAAAGGTTCAGAGTCACATGGGTGAACATTGTATTGTCTCCCTAGTATAAGATACTGGGGAAATTTATGGGATCCAAAATACAAAGTAGAGGCTGTGAAGGTGAAAGTTGAGGACATGTTTCCAGGGGGAAGGTAATGGCCATTGTTAATCTATATTTCTGTTTTGAAGCCCTGTATTGTTCTCATGGCTCTGTTTAGCTTGGTTTTATTGTTCAGTTATGTTGGATTTTATTATATTTGATGGCATGGACAGCTATTGCAAAAATAACAAAATGGATTATAGCAGTCATTATTGATTTCCTATTGTCTTGTTCCAAAGTCTTCATTGCTTTACCTGTTTTCTATTGATTGATTTTATTCTATTTTGCTTTGTTTGATTTTGTTATGTGTGAAGGTCTAAGCAGCTACTTTGAAGATAAGATGCATCATGGTAGCCTCTGTTGTATTCCTTCAGTCTTGTTTGAAGTCCTGCATTGCTTTCATTGTCTTCTTTTGATTCGTTTTATTCTATTCTGTTTTGTTTTATTGTATTATACCTGAGAGTATGGGCAGTTATTTTGAAGATAACAAGAGGCATTATGGTAGCCATTATTGATTTCCTTTCATCTTGTTTTGAGGTCTTGTATCATGTTCATTGTTTCGTTTTGATTGACTATTCTATTTTGTTTTGTTTTTACTATGTCTGATGATATAAATAGCTACTTTGAAGATAACAAGATGCATTATGCTAGCCACTGTGGTATTTCAACTGCCTTGTTTTGAAGTTTGTATTGCTTTCATTGTTTTGTTTTGATCGGTTTTATTCTTTTTTTTTATGTTTGATATTATTATGCCTGATGGTATGTGAAGTTATTTTGAAGATAGCAAGGGGCAAGATGGCAACCATTGTTGGTTTATTTTTATTTTTATTTTGTTTTGAAGTCTTGTATCACATTCTTTGTTTTGTTTTGGTTGAACATTCTGTTTTATTTTGTATTTGTTTTTTTCTCTTCAAAATAAAAAAAACTTCTGACTTCTGAGAAACTGGTCGCATGTTTTGTTTTTTTTCATTTGGCAGTTATGCCAAGAGAATAACTACATAAGACAATGTTACATGAAAATCCAGGGGTACAAAAAAAAAAAACAAAGAGAGGGAGAGTGGTAGTCACTGCTGGGCAAAAAAAATATGGAAAACTCATCTAAAGCTTTAGATATAGTGACAGGGCTATTTCTATTAAGTGAAATGCTCAAGTAAATGACCCTGAGGTCTTCTCCTTACCATAATGTTTGAACAGAGCTAAATGCTGTTAAAATAAGAGTGACCGAAAATCTTGATCAAAGTGATAACATCTTACCGTAAGGGAGAACAGCCAGAAAGTGTATAAGGAGACAGTTAAGACATTCTTTTAGTCTAGGGTTTTATGTAGATATGAGGAAAAGCATTTACCATTGACTTGGTGACATCCAAAATATGGCATTATGGTATTTTATTTGTGTCTATTACAACTATAAGCACGTGTGTTTGTCATATGCTTTTATTCCTCTTGTTCTTATAATGACTCTAATGGTGAGCCTGGGCTAGAGGGTCAGTGTATCACCCAAGATACTTTTCATTCTAGGTTCCTCTTATAGCATAGGCAAAGGAAAAGCCATGGACAAATGACTGATTTTTAATAAAACTCTTTTTTTCTTTTTTGAGCCACTAAATTATACATGGAAATAGGAAATTTATATAAATAGCTATAAATAGTTGAAGATATGATGAAATCTAGCAAGAATTTACTTTGTGAATTTAATATTTAAAAAATTTTAGCATTATGTTGTCTTTCTATCCCAGATCTTTTACTTTCTGTGTGTTCTTGTATCTGTTTCAATAGAGCTATGCTAACACAAAAGTTATCCATAAGGTTTTTAGTTTATAATCATAACAATAAAAGAAATAGGACAAAGTTAGAAGATTGATGATCTACATAATTGTGAACCATATAATTAAAATTAAGAAAATAATTACAAATTTTCAGACCTAAAATTCCACATAGATTTTAATACCTTATGAATATACCTTCCTCTCAACTTCCTACAATCACAAAAACAATAATAAATTCACAAATCTCTGAGAGTTCTATCTCCTGATCATCCTATTGACACTATCATAAAAGAATTTTGACCTTTTTCCAAGCCGATAAGACTAGATTTAAAGATTCAAGATCTTCTGCTAGTTATGTCACTGGAAATTGAATAATCTCTCCATCTTTAGATAGCAAGAAAAAATTCTCTGTTTCTGCAGTTCAGAATGTAAGGTCTGCACCTAGCAAAAAGGGAGATGCCTTCAGTGTTGCCTCCTATTCCAGAGAGGAAGTCTAGAGGCGGAGCAAAGGGAAGGCACGGCCCGCTGGGCGCTCATACAGGATACCCTGTGTATCTGTGTTCTGTTGGAAATGCTACAGTTATTTGACTGTGTTAGCAGAAGTTCCTGTGCCCCAAAAAGGTTTTAAATGAGAAGTATTATTCATATGTAAAGTGATATATTTCCAATACACCTAGTGAAATGTTGATCTAGGTCTAAAAATATTATAAAATATTTTACAACTGATTAGCTAGCTGTAACTCTCAAATATATTTTCAGTATAAAGAAGAATCTGTACAATGATTCAAGCAATATTCTTAGAAATCCTACAGCATAATAAGAAGGAGTAAAACAGGAAGATGAAGAAAGTACTATATAAGAAAGGAAGCTAAAGTCCTTTTCTCAAATTATTGAAATTCAAAATAGTAGCATAAAAATTTAAAACTTAATATTATTACACCTAAAGACAATATAGTAAAAATGGAGCATAGGTTGTATGGTAAAATTCAAAAGTAAAAATATACACAGTGAAATTATAGATAAATATCTGCAGAAATGCATCAAAATAATACAAAGTACAAAAAATGAAAATAAGATAAATGGTTTAAAAAGCAGCCATTAAAAATCATGTTTGCAAAGAATTAATAGCATAAGATGTTAGAGTCATATTAATTAAGAATAAAAGATAAAGCAAAATACACTGTAGTACAGTGGTGGGGCACCTATGGCACTCACGCCACAAAGGACTGTTTATCAATGAAAGCTCTGTTTTTCTTTTAATATGTGAGTTTTTTTTTTTAAGCTAAAACCTCAATATTCAGGTTCCATTTCAGTGTTGGCACTTTGAATCAATGGGTTTGGGGTTACAGTTTGGACATTCAGTCTCTAAAAGGTTGGTCATCATGGCTGTAGTATGATTAAAAAATGAAAACAAAAAGGAACAGTACAATGCAGAGTTTAGTCTTCACAATGAAATAATATGAGGCCTAATTTCCACAGCATCCATACTATGATTCTCTGGCCTGAGCTGAAGCATCAACTCTTCCTGGGTCCTAACCTGCTGCCCTCTGGACTGTACTACACCACCACTTCCCATGAGTCTCCAGCTAGCTCCCTGTGGATCCTCAGACTTGTCAGTCTCCATATTCATGTGAGCCAGTTCCACAAAATCTCTCTCCCTTTCATATATATAAATTCAATATATCCAATATATGTATCCATCAATCCTAGGGTCCTGAGGTTTCTCTAGAGAGCCCAAACACAATTCAAGATTAAATCACTTAGAAACTTTTATATTGTGCTTGATACACACATAATTTTGTTGGACTTATTGTGCCTAAGGGACACAATTTGTGGTAGAAAGAAGAAATTCCAAGAGTCATTTTTGAATAATAAGATGCAATAAATTGAAAGATATCAGAAAAAGTTAATAAAAGTGCCTTTAGCCTGAGTCAATCAATTTAGTTAACTTCCTACTTTGATAAAGTATCTAATTCCCATAAAAGATTATTTTTTGCCTCCCTCCTTGCTCTTTGCTGCCAAATATAGACAACTGAGCATATTAGGCCATTGAAAATTATTTAGGTCTATATCGTGCCTCAACTTTCTATGTATCTAATCAACAGCTATGTTTTCATTTGAAACTGCTGATGATGAAGTTCTTTACAATTTCATGAAACATTTAACTCTATGGGATACATTTCTTTAAACTTTATGCAGCAGGGACAAGACACTCTGCAAAGGTTTTGTCATTATTGCTTGTTTGTTTGTATATTATAAACTGCTTGATTTAATAATTTGCAGTCTAGATAAAATTGTATTTAAGTAATTATCTACATTGTTCTTTTCAAGTTTGATTTTTTTAATTTCTTTGGTTTCATCTGCTTCTAGTTTTCAGAAGCAGCCATATAAACAATGATGGGAACAAGAAACGGGACAACTTACATGTGCAAGTTGTCCCATTTTCATCCAGAAGTTGATCGTCAGCACACGCACACACTCGGCCTGCTGGAATAGCCAAGCACAGTGTACTACAGCCTCCATTATTTACTCGGCACATATTGTCACCTGTAAAAAGAACAGAAGTAATAGTGTAAAAGAACTCATTCCAACCAAATTTAGCCATTTTTTTGTTCATATTCTTTTAAAACACATACATAGGCATGAACATGTGCACACACACACACATTTATATACTATATATAAGATAATGTGAAGATTTCTACTGAATAGTAACAAAATTCAAAAATGATGGTTTGGTAGAGGAGTATGTGTGTTGGTTGGAGAAGAAAAAATTTCATGTAGTTAGATATTAGAAGAAAGAGGGAAAAGAGGACAGTATTGTGTTAGTCTCAGACAATTCCCCAGATTCAGCCTACTACACTCAGTTCAGAGTTCTTTGGAAAGTAGATCACTGGCTCTTGCAATGTGGCTTTGAATTCTCAGTGAACAGATGTCAACAATTATTGAGGACAGGAGTGGGATTTTTTTTCCTTTTGTGGAGAATACAATAAATCCCTTTTGTGTGTATGTCAGTGTGCAGAAGACTCCAAGAAGCATAGGGTATCTGCAAAGCCTTAAAAAGGAGCTGCTTGATTGGTATCAGGAGAATGTACAGGACACAAAGGCAAAAGAATTCCAGAGGAAATAAAGGGCAGAGACACTGATGAGGCATTCAATTAAGCAGACTTGAGTGGAAAATAATAAAGCTATTGTCCATGTGTATTGGTAAGGCAAGCTCAGATATTCTCAAATAAAAGCAAATAAATGTTTAAAGTGGCTAGACATTGTGTTTTATAAGGGTTCAAACAAGAGTAAATAAAATTAAGGTAATCATCATTTTGATGCTATTTATTCATAGATGTTAGAAAGGCAGGAAAAAATTGTATTACTCTAATCACACACATGTCCAGTTTTATAAAGAAGTGTACAACACTAGAAACTTATGCTACATTACATATTCATGTTATTAACATATCAAAGTTTGAGAATATAAGATATTTCTTAAATATTAAAAATAAATCACTTTTAATTACTTGTTAAGGTAATGAAATGCCCTAGATGATATTAGCAGTTAACAAGAAATTTTAAAAAAAAATTGACAGAAGCGACAGACTAGATTACTATGCTGTGAGCCTCAGGGATCAGTTTACTATGTACAGAATAATAAGTGAGAAATAAATGTAGAATTGTGCAATATGCAGTAAATATTCAACACATTTTTGTAGATTATCATTGTGTGTCTGCAAAGCAGAAGTGATCTAAAGTTTATTATATTTTTCATTGTTGTGAGAAATAATTTAATTTGCTCTCTTCCCAAAAAAATAAAGAAAAGATTACTTGAAAGCTAAGGGAGCTAATAATTCAAGTATCAACTTCAAAATTCAGAGGATGATTAAGCTTCAGGGTTTTTTCAGTAGGAAATGCAGAAATGTTTTAAGTAGCATTGAAATATGGTCACGCTTATCCCATGACCGTGGGCTAAAAAGGCAACACTTCACAGGACATTCAGGAGTTCTGGGCATGTTGTGCACATTGTGTTAAGAATTACACTGTGCATTCAATATTTTAGTAGCATCTAGATTTTGGAAAATTAGAATTAATTCGAAATATATTTAGAATATATGAAGAATTAAAGCAGTAAGAAATTAGAAATCACTAAAAATAATATCTTAGGATATATTTTGTTCCTGAAAATGTATGCAAAATATGATGTTTTTAAATCAAAAGCATGACTTACATTCTCATTGAATATGAAATTTGAATATTTAGAAATAAACTACCATAATCAAACTTTGAGATACATAGTATTCCCTTTTTGGTGACTACTACCTATTAAAAGTGAGGCATCAGTATTTGTGCTGTCATGATGGAAGCGCAAAATATAAATTAATTTGAATAATTTCAAATCTTTCATCAGAATTGATTCTTTTATTTAATAGTGTCCCAGTATATTTTTAAATTTATTAAACACATTCCAGATAGAGCTCATGTGACAGGCCTTTGTGAAGCTCTTCTATTAAAAACATTTCACAGTAAATATCTCTGAAACATGATAGACTATGTCTTAAACATAGTATTTAAAAAGTTGTGTATAAATATCAAAGGGGCTGGGCGTGGTGGCGCACTCCTGTAATCCCAGCACTCGGGAGGCGGAGGCAGGAGGATTGTTGCAAGTTCGAGACCAGCGTGAGATACAAAGTGAGCCCAAGGCAGCCTGAACTGCATAGCAAGACCCTGTCTCAAAAAAAAAGAAAAATCAAAGGGAGTCATTTATACATTGAAAATCTACAATGCATCAATCATAGACCTTTAAATAAACTTTTAATTTAATTCCTTTTCAATAATAAAATTGCAGTATGGTTTTATCTTATTTTCATGTAGAACTATATCTAAGAATCTAAGTGACTTAGATATAAGACATAAATGTTAATATTGTTATCAATATCTAAATAATTAATAGTAATACCTACAAATATAAAAAGGATTTACTGACTCTAAAATGCATAGTCTAAAACTGTAATTTAACATACAAATTTAGGTCAAAAACAGAAAAAGAACACTAAGAATGATAAAATAGAATTCTATATTCTATATTAAGTAATTTTAGAAGCACATGACTTTTTAAAAATAAAATGTGTAAGAAAAGCAATGAACAACTTTCAAATTGTAGGAAAAGTTGGGGAAAATGGTTCTCATCTCTAATACCAGACATTTACAGAGCTGAAGTTGGAAGATTGAAAGTTTGAGGCCTGAACTGGCAGCCTAGCAAGACCCTGGCTCAAAGTAAAATTTATAATGTAGCTGATGCTATAGCTCAGGGGTAGAGCACTTGCCAAGCACATTTCAATCAGCAATAGTGAAAGAAGAGAGAAATAAGAACAAGAAAAAGAGGCAGAGAAGAAAGAGGAAATGGAAGAGAAGGAAGCAATCTACTTTACATAGTCGTCTGTCATAGCTAAAAATTTTGTATTTTCCTCTGAATCTTATATCTTCTTGAAGTAGAATTATGATCTTTCATACAAACTGTGCTTGATGTACCATGTGGGTTTGGTACACATTAGTTAAGTAAAGGAAAGAATGAAAGTTTTAGGTAGAAATTTGAGTGCCGAGAATAATTATTTGGAATGTGGATAATATGTGCAGGTTTGTGTTTGATGTGTAAGTTTTAACAAGATGAAGGAGCTTCTATCATTTTTATATCAGTATATGTATATTCTCAGTGCTTGCAGTTTACTTTTTAGGAAAGATTATTTAAAGGTATGTTATAACTTTCACAGGACAGTGATAAAGGCATAAATGATATACAACAATTTCATAAATCTATACTGATATCTCTGTGCTTCTAGATCTTAATAATTTAGCTTTGATGATAGTTTGTTCTATCACTGCCAATGGCAGAATATATAAAGTTATGTAAAGCACTCACTCTGCTTCACTTTTCCCTTTATTTGAATTTTCTTTAAAGTAACGAAAAAAGAAATCCCTTTCTTTATATGTGTCCTGGATTCTGGACTTCTCGGTGTTCTATTATACATGAAAATAGAAGTCTACGAACCTGATAGAAAACACAGAAACCTGTGGGGTTTTCTATTTTCTATTTTAAAAAGGACCATTCTAATACGTAGTTGAGAAGGGACACTAGTCATCACGTTTATCCAACTAACAGAGAAAAATCCTGAGGCCAGATAAATCATGCATTTAAAAGAGGATAATTTTGGAAAAATTGATGCTGAATTATGATCATCAATCTGAGGAAAGAAAAAAATAGTTTTCTTTTTAGCTTGTTTTTCAAAATTACGTGGATTGAGGCAGAGTTTATATTTAAATTATTTTGAAGATTGTGTATGTTGGTGAATGAGTGTATGTGTGAGGATATTAAGAGCCTCCTTGATAATTTTGTTTTTTAGACATACTGATTTTTTCAAAGATGGAAAACTGAAAGAAAAATTTTGTGATGATTGTCCAATTCACAATATGTATATCTTATTAAATTTAAAAACAATGTAGGGAATAAATATATCATGCATTAAATAAAATGATTGTTATACTAGTGCTCTACTATGTTAGATCACTGAATCTCTAATTCTCCATAGATAGTCAAAGGGAACTTTCCACTTAAAAATGTTAATATAAAATTTATAAAGGATATCATGACAATGAAAATACACATTCCTTTGCTTCTACCTAAAATGTTAGTTATAAAAATTTATAAGTAAAAGTTTTCATGTAAATTAATTACTGAATTATATTTTGTGGCAAAACAGACCTGAATTTCAATCTGTTTAATCTCTGGCTCTGTGGGTTTCTTTAGGGTAAAAAGCTGCATCTGTCTGATCTTATGTTTTTCATGTGTATAACAGAAACAGTAAAATGCTAAACTTATTTCCTGATTGTTATAATAATTAAAATTACAAATTTATACACATAATGTATTTGGCATACAAATGCAATGGTGTACTTTGGAGCCTAGGAATAGACAGGCTATGATAATTTTTCAGAATTCCTATCTTTTTTATAGGAAATTTACAAATATTATTTTAGATATTTAATATTAATAAAGGATATCTTCTAAGTGTGCAGAAGAATGAGAAAAAATATCTTGCCACTGAATGCCTAATAATTACTTTGGAATTTATTTCTGGAGGTAGTGTTCTATCGAGAATGGCTATATATCTTTATCTACCTTCCTGATGTTAACTGGTACACCAAGTAATTTGATGTGTATCTTTTTGGTTTTTAGGGAACCAGGTCTGATGAACTAATTTGCTGAACCTATTTTAATATGTTTACACCTGACATTATTAGTACCCCCGAATATTTTTCATGGCATTCTCGTCAGGTGATGTGTGCACTTCTGGGTTTCCTATTTAAAAAGGGAGTATTCTAACTTTTAGTTTAGAAGAGACACTAGTCAAGTAACAGAGAGGGAACCTGAGGCTAGATGAACCATGCATTTAAGACAGAATAATTTCAGAAAAATTGACTTTGAATGATGATCATCAATCTGAGAAAAGGAAAACAGAAGAGTTTTCCTTTTATCTTTTTTCAACAGTATGTAGATTAATATTGTATGTATATAAATACTATATATCTATTCGTATCCACACAAAAATATTATATAGAAATATAGTCTATGTGCATAATTGTCTACACATGAGAATATATATTCATATTGCCTATTATTCTCCAAGAGAGAGAAGGAGCAGGAGAAAGGGGGAGAAATAGAGATAAAGACAAAAAGAGACAGAGAACAAAAGAGTGGAGGTTGTAATGGTTATACAAGATAAGTTTTTTCTATCCATGAATAAAAATGGCTTCATATACTATTCATGGATTTGGCTGCCTATTTAATTGCTATGACTTTGCCCTTGCAAAAAGCAGCCCAACAAGAAAGTGTATAACCAAAGCTTATGTTCCACTGATTATAGAAATCTAAAAATTTATAGATACGATGTTTAAAATTTGAAAAGCAAAATACCACTGAGAGAAAAACCATGATAAGGTAACATGCCCACATTGAATATATAAGTAAATTTATTTCATAATCTTACTATTATGAGTGTACTACAATACTAAAATATTAGAATTATATTCCATGAAGATTAAACAATGCCAATATCTACTAACTCAGCAAAAATGTATCTAATTAGAAATCCTTTCTATATTTTATTATCTGTTCAGAGATCAGTTAAATACTAGATGATCTTTAGTTGTCTGAAACTGGGTAGAGGATTCAAATTCATTGCTTAGTTTACCTTAGTTAATGAAAAATAATCTATTCTACTGAACACATTTTCTCAGTGAAATAGAAATAATGTTTTATAATATAAAAGTTGCTAAATAATTTAGCAACCAGTGCTAAGTCTCCATGTCAATGTTCCTTCAATATTAAGAATTGGCTTAGCAAGGTGGCACATGACTATAATCCCTCTACTCTAAAATGCTGAGACAGCAGGATCACAACAAGTTCATCTCTAGATTGGGCAATTTAGTGACAATGAGACTAGTAAAAATGAGATTTTAAAGAGGCTGGTGGATCCGGGCCTGGTGGTGCACGCCTGTAATCCCAGCACTCAGGCTGAGACAGGAGGATCGTTGCGAGTTTGAGACCAGCCTGGGCTACAAAGTGAGCTCAAGGCCAGCCTGAACGGCATAGCGAGAACCTGTCCCAAAAAGACAAGGGTTGGGGATTTAGCTCAGTGGCCTAAGTGCCTGCCTGGCAAGGACGAGGTTGTGAGTTTTATCCCCAGTGTGCAAAAACAAACAAACAAACAAACAAACAAACAAACAGGCTCGTGGTATAGCTCAGCAAGAAAGTGCTGAGTTTAATCCACAGAGCAGAAGAAAGAGAGAGAGAGAGAGAGAAAAAGAGAGAGAGAGAGTCTAACCAAAGGCCAGCATTATGTTTGCAAAATTACATGTTAATGGTAATTTGAGGAACACAAGATATAGTCATCTATCCCAGTAATGTATTTTTTTGTGTTCATGAACAATGAATATGCCATAATCTTACATACTGCTCCTCTAGATATTTATTTAAAATGCTTACGTGGAAAGAAACTTTAAGGTCATCATTTCTTCTGTTTGAGGAATTATAAACAAAGGTTAATAGAAATTAGTTACTGGGTATCATGTCATACAAATTTTACTTTTATATAACAGACAATTATTCTCACAAAAAAGTTTTGAGGCTGATTTATTTTTTCTAATATCTTTCTCTCTCTTTCCCTTCTATTTCCCCTCCCTAGATCCACTTACCTATCTCAAAGATTCTGCCTCATGTTACCCCCATCTCTTCTTTATTTTATTCATTCATTTATTTGTATTTTAGCTTTATCATGGAAGAGAAATCATGTGATACTTAACTTTCTGTGTCAGACTTATTGATTTAGCATGATGGTCTCAAGTTCCTTTCATATTCCTACAAATGACATGACTTGCGCTTTCTTTGTGACTTAGTAATATTCCATTGAATATGTACACCACATTTCTTTTTCTGTTTGTCTGTGACCAGCATTTAGGCTACTTACAGAAGTCAGCTATGGTGAACTGTACAGATATTAACATGAATATTCATGTATAATTTTAGTATGATAGATTTAACTCTTTTAGGAACATACCCAGGAAAAGTAAAGCTGTGACAAATGGAAATTGTATTTTTAGTTTTTGAGTAAACTTCATACTTATTTCCAGAGCTGGATGTACTAATTTGGATTTCCTCTAGCAATGTGGAAGTGTTCCTCTTTCCTCACAGCCTCATCAGCATTTATTATGTTTTGTTTTCTTAGTGATAGCAAAACCTGACTGGACTAAAATGGTATCTCAGAGTTGTTTTGATTTGGATTTCCCTAACAGTTAAAGACATTGAACACTTTTTAACGTATTTATTGGTTATTTGTACTTCTTTTGAAAAGTGGTATATGGAACTTTTCTTCCAGTGAACATGTTTGGCTCCTTTTTCAAAAATAAGATGCTTGAATGTTTGGAGATGCATCTGCATCTTCTATTCTGTACCATTGATCCTCTGGCCTGTTTTTTGTTTGTTTGTTGTTACAATATCATGCTGCTTTTATCACAGTATTTTTGTAGTATAATTTCAAGTCTGGTATTATAATGCCCCTGACTTGCCTCCGTTGCCCAGAAGTGCATTTGCTATTCTAGGTCTCTTCTAGTTCCAAATGAATTTTAGGAATGTTTTCTCTAGTTCTGTGAAGTATGCTAATGGTATTTTGATTTTGATTGTATTAAATCTGTATAACAATTTTGGGAGTATGGCCATTCTCACTATGTTGTTTTGTCCTATCGATGAGCAAAGGGTATCTTTCCTTTTTCTGATACCTTCTTCAATCTCATTTTTAGAGTACTGTAAATTTCAATGCATAGGTCTTTTATTTCACTTGTTAGATTGATTCCTGAGTATTTTAATTTTTTGGATGTTATTGTAAGGCTGTGTTTACCCTCATTTTTCTCTCTGTGAATTTATTGCTTGTGTACAGGAATGCTACTGATTTTTGAGTATTGACTTTGTATCCAGTTACACTGCTGAATTTGGTTATTAAATATAGAAGTCTTTTGGTGGAGTTTTTGGGGTCTTCTATGTAGAGTATCAGGCCATCTGCAAATAACAATAATTTAACTTCTCCTTTCCTATCCTTATTCCTTTTATTTCTTTCTCTTGTCTAATCACTTTGGCTAATGTTTCCAGAACTATATTGAATAGGAGTGGACATCCTGTCTTATTTCTAATTTTAGAGTGAAAGCTTTCAATATTTAATATGATGTTAGCTGTTGGTTTGTCATAAATATGTTATATATATAGTGGAGTTCTATTCGGCCATAAAGAAGGATAAATTTAAAGAAGGATAAACTTACTTTTATAGGTAAATGAATGCAACTAAAAACCATACTCATAAGTGAAACAAATCAGACCCACTTGTGTAAACATCATATTGTCTCACTAGTGTGAGAAGCTGAACAAGTACATAGGATTCAAAAACATATAATGGATATTATGAATTGGGACGAAACTGTTCAAAATAAAAGAGAAACTGTGAAGGGGGAAAGGAGAAAGGAAGGAAGGGAAAAGGAAAAAATCTATAGACAAGACAGTTAAGATAGTTATAAAGCTAGCATATCTTAGTTTATTGAAAAAAAAGCTTTTTGCTAATATGGTTTGGACCGTATTTTATAACTGTATCTTTTGCTCTGTGACTACTTTGTACCTTTTTTTTTTGTTTTTGCTTTGTTTTTTGGATCAGGGATGGAACTCAAGACTTTGCATTTACCAGGCACACACTTAAGCGCTTGAGCCACTAAGCTATAACTTTGGCCTTCTGTGACTACTTTGAAAATAACAATACACAATGCATGAATTATTGTTACTCTCCTATTATCTTGTTTTGAAATTCAGGTTTTTTTTTCCTCTTTAAAAAAAAAAGTTGGGGGATATAGCTGAGCTGCACAAGCATACGCCTGGCAAGCATGAGGTAGTGAGTTGCATCTCTGGTAACAAAAAATAAATAAATAAAATAAAATAAAACAAAATAAAATACAATAAAGTGGCATTCTGTTTATTTGCTCATATTTTGATTGGGTTTTTTATGGAGGTTTTTGTTTTTGTGTTTGTGTTTTTAATATTTTTAGTTCTCTATTAGAAGCACAGCTGTTTTTCCCATTTTACAGTTGTCTTTTCACTCTGTTGCTACTTTTCTTTATTGTGGAGAAACTTTTTAAATTTGATGTGATCCCACTTGCTGCATCTTGATGCTGTTTCCTTTGCTACCAGGGTTATGTTCAGGAAGTCCTTCTCTGTTTCTGTCATTTAATGTGTTTCTTTCATGTTATTTTCCAGCAGTTTCAAAGTCTCTGCCTCTACATCCAGGCCTTTGATAAATTTTGAACTGATTTTGATCTGATTTAGCACAGGGTGATACATAGGGATCTAGTTTCAATCTTCTGCAAATCGATATTCAGTACCATTTGCTCACAGAAATTTTATGAAGAATGTACTTCTTATTTTCATTAATATTTTATGGTAAATACAACATTTAAGAGGGAAATCATACTAGGACCCAGATTTATGTCCAAGTCCATTTTAAAATATGACAGAATGTTTTTTCTCAAATATGTTACATTTAATTGGCCAACTCATTGCAACAGCTGAAAGCTTAAAGAATATGAAGATTTTAGAAAACTTATAAACTTTGGCAAAGCAGATTCAGCAATAACAATGTACCAGAAAAAAAAATATCTGAAGGCCTAGAATGAGAAAATTAGCACATATACATATCAATGTATATATATATATGTATCTTCAAAATCTATTAATGTCAGATAACTTCCTATTAACAAAATATGTATCAGAACTCTGAGGATTTAATTGATTCATCCTAAATTTACTAGAATGTATACTCACAAAATTTCCATAAAGGTATCTCCATAAAAAGTAATAGTGACTATTTAGAGCCACGAAAAACTCTAGAATATATTCTGCTAAATTGTTTGCTTAGTCTTTAAAGTATGAATCACCCTAAGTGTGGTTGCATAATAAATATTAATAATTCACAAGATTAAACATAAGAACATCATCTAATTTTAATAGTACATAAATATTGTGATAGATTGTTACATGTTCAAATAATCTAAAATCGTCACATATTCTACAGAAAAACTCTAATTCTATAGGAAATAACCAGATGAATATACTTACATTTTAAAATAACATTTTCCTTATATAATACATTTTTTCAATAGTTCATGTCTTTCTCAACTAAGAAAGTTTTTGTCACTGCTCAGAGTATCTTTTGAAAACAGACTTACTCTAAATATTTAAGATCATTCTTCAGTGAAATGGCTTGGAAAAGGTAATAATTGGAGAGAATCAGAAATTAATTCAAATAGAATTCTTGGGTTTATTTAATCGGTTTATTTAGAACAATACGAAACATTTTTATAGTAACAAAATCTCAGGTTTGATTGACTTTAGCATGAGGTGGACACCTTTTATAACAATGTATCAACAACATTATCAAAATAAAACCTTTTCATAATTACTATAAAGTATTATATGTAAAACACTGAGAAAACTTTATTTGATTTTTAATACCTTGTTGTTTTCGTGGATCATAAATTTGAAGCCCAAACAAGGGTGGTCTTTCATGCCTCAGTAATGTCACTTCACTCATTATCAAATCCAGTTGAAAAATGGAACCATTCATATAATCTGTCCAGAACAGGTAATTTCCATGATGTGACAATCCAAAAGGATGGTTCAACTCTTTCCCACTGTAAACAACCTGTAAAATATAAGCACATTATGAAAAATCAGAAGTGTTTTTTAGAAACATAACTAAATATTTTGAGAAAATGATGTTCAAATATAGATAGCACATAATAATCTAACATTTTAACTCATATTTTCCTCTAGTAGATTAGAAACACACATTGTGCAGTATGAGTACTTTTTTCTGTTTTTATAGAATGCTATTAGAATGACCATGTACATCTCACCCAATTAAATCATCTCATGAATGACATTATAAGTACAGTCAAAAATATAAATATTAACATGATTTGGACCAACTGTCATCCATTCTCTTGTGATATCACAGTACCATATTCTTAGGTAGAAATTGACTTGAATAACTAGTATTATTCTATATAGTGATGTTGCCCACCAAATGGGAAAGGAAAAGAATGTTTAGAATAAGAATAAAAAGGATCTTTGTAAATTAACTAGTCTAATAAAAATCGAAGACTAGATTGTGACAGGAAGAGAGTAATTATTTTAATTTTGAAGAGAGAAATGCTTGTTAGTAGTACATAGGTAAGGCTTACTAACAAATTTCAAATCTGTTTCTTAATATATTAATTTAGATCCCAGTTATATTTTGTTGTGGTTTAAATGGAGCAATAATGTAATAAATATCCAAGTCCTGCATCACGTGTAGGAGGACTGTAGAAGATGAATAAATAAAACCTCCAAAATGACAATATTTTTTCAGCTTCCATCATTCATAAAAACCGTATTGTATACAAAACAAGAAAATATTTTTACTCAAATTGTTAGAGAATTGATTAAGTTGTGTACATAATTTAGGGTTCTCAATTCAAATTTTTCTTCCTAAATTCTTTATAACAAATTATCAGGTTTTAAGTAATTGTCTTAATTTATTTTTAAGTAAATGTCTTAATTTATTTTTTCTCACTTTAATGTAAGCTAAAATATTCTGACCAAGAAAATTCTATATTATGTATACAATACCATATTGAAAGGAATAATAAACATTTACTTTACATTTGTTAAATATATGACATGAGGTTAAATGCCAACCAGTTTTTCTTATGTTGGAGAAAATATTTACAGCACTTTAAAAAAAGAAGCAATGACTGAAATAATTTTAAGTGATTAAAGTGTTAATTATTTATTTCTTCAAACAGAATACATAATGAATAGGATTAGTCAACTGTGTAGTATTATACTCTAAAAAGGAAGGAACTGTAATGCTAAGGAAGTATGTTGATAATTTCTAACATTACATTCTCCATTATTCAACTAACAGTTGAAATTGGGTATGTGTGGTTACATAATTTAAGAAGAAACAACAAAGAGGCAATATTTTGTCAACTATTCCTCTGTCTTATAGACAACTGTGCTAGCCTCAATTTTACTCCCAAAATACAAAAATCATTTCACAATAGTTCTTGCAAAAGAGACAAGAGGTAGCTGATATCTATTCATACCAATAGGCTTGAAGTTCAGTTCATTCCCACTATGTATTTCAGTTTCAACGTCACAAAGCTTTTATTCAAATAGATGCAATGTAATTATTTTCCATAATGCATACATTAAATTTTATCTGCAAATATTGAACATACTTGAATAGAGTTGATTTGTTCAGGCATAGAAAACTCATCAATATTGTAGGAAAATTGCATTTTAAAACAGCTCTGATATCCTGAGAGCTTCTTTTAAAAATCTCACAAATCCTGGCATACCACAGTGAGCTGGGCCTGGTCTCCAGGAGGCAAGTGCCAGCTGCACTACTTAATGCTTAGCCTTCTTTAGCCACCCCACTGAGACTATTGGCAGCTACCTCAGAGGGGTAAAAATAAACTTGAAAGTATTTTTAACACAACATAACACGGCTCTGTGAAAGAAGAAGCCTGTAGGTTCAAAACAGCAGCATTTGTCTTTTACCTTCCTGTGCGTGCCATTCAAAAACACTTTTTCAATATGATCATAATAGGCATCACACCAGTACAGTGTGTTGGCATGGAAGTCCAGAGTTAAACCGTTTGGCCACAGCATCTTCGAAGTCACAAAAATCTGCCGATTGAAGCCATCCATCCAAGCCTTCTCGATCCTTCCCACACTGGCATCTATTTCATCTTCTTCCCAGTCTGTCCAGTACATCCAGCTAAGACATCAAAAGCAAGAGTACCTACATATTATTTCAACCAGCCACCATAGACAGACACACACACTTTTAAAATCTATGACATCCTATCTAAAGGTTTATCTGTATAGAGAAGGTGGAGTTGAGAACTTAGAGAAGTAAAGATCTGTTCTACTTAGTTCATTTTGACTCTTTATGGAAAACCTTGTTAATGACTGCTATCAAGCTTATTGGTCTTGTGCATTAATTGAGCTGACAGGAAAGGACGAATACCTATTTTCTTTGGTGCCAAGGTAAAATCTGGTAAATGGTTTTTTGCAATTTTGCTATTATTCAAATCTTGCATATTTCACAAAACATACAATCAGATTAAACAATCAATGAAAGGCAGACTGACATGAGAATCCATGCTACAGTTAATGATCAACTTTGGACTTTAATCTTACATGAATTATTTTGAAGCCAGGCACTCAGATAGCTTTTGTTCTAAAGGGCACAGTTGCAGTGGGGTTGTTTGGCCAGGTCTGATTTGTCTTCCTAATTCAAATCATCTATGCTTTATTGCTGCTTATTATTACCGCAAGTCTACAAAACATGATTTAGCCGCAAATAACTTTAATAACAGCAGGTTGACTGACCTTGAGATTTTGAGCTTTAATTTCTATCTCAAACAAAGGCATCTGCCTTTATAAACAAGTCTTTTGTGTAAGCTGAGTAACAGTGGGAGAGAGGCCCTTGAGCTAATGTTCCAGTTCCCTCATGAATAAGGTTAAAACCCACCACATGTTTTGTTTGTGGGTCATGTGAAAGTTTCTGAGTTATTAATTAAAAGGTTTTATTTCAATCACTTTGAACCCAATTTTATAAAGCCAGAAAGCTTTTGTAAATTGGCTGGCGTTAGAAATACCCTTACTAGATTTCCGGCCTCCCACATTTTGTGAACCCTAATGAATTTCTGAGGTAATCTGGGTAAAATCTGTATCTATGACTACGAATCCTACTGTTTTCTAAATGAGCAGATTCATAAAAACAAGAACATAACATGTCATTCATTATTTTATATCAATTACATTGTTTTTAAATTCTGTTAACACTTTACAACTATATGAATAAGACTTTCAGACTCAACAGAGTAGATTGAGATGATTTTATTTTATTAATCCTAGAAATAAACATGGAAACATGCCCATTTTCTATGCTGCATTTCTTTACTGTGGTTTTATTTTGGGGACAAGTAGGAACTAGAAAGAAAGATCTTCTATTTGTGCTTCTTTCATATTAGGTATTATTACTTGATTTCAGTTTTATAATTCAACTACGGAAAAAAAGAAATAAGCTCTTTTTCATTTCTACTAATATTTTCCTCAAATAATCTTATACACCCTTAGCAAAGTTTTATTTTTGTTGCTAATTTATAACTTGTTGAAATTGCAATGATCTTTCCCTGAATTTTTTCCTTTGACAACAATACCACTCATATTTTTGTGTGATTTTGTAACCTAAACCATACATTCATATGCGTGTGTCACACACACACATATATAGGAAAGTCTGGATATTTTAAACATATGTATTGCTTTATTGTCTGAAAAGTTGTTTGTGACATTATCTATTACATATGGTTATTTTTATTTGAAAAAGTGTGTTATTTTTCTACAAATAAGTGATGCCAACCTTCTAATAGTCAGATATATGTGTGTGATCATCCCTTGTTTAATCACCTGCTTAAAAGACAGCCAGTGGTGGGCCAGGGATTTAGCTCAGCGGCATAAGCACCTGCCTGGCAAGGGCGAGGTTGTGAGTTTGATCCCTGGTACTGAAACAAACAAACAAACAAAAAGATAGCCAATGGTGCTACTACATACCTGTAATCCCATTACCCTAGGTAGCTGAGGGAGAAGGATTAGAAGCTCAACTGGAGCAATTTAGCAATTTATTAAAACCCTGTGTCAAAAACATAAGAAGGACTGGGATTGTAGCCCAGTATGAAGACCATGGGTTCAATTTCCAGTAACGTACATGCCAAGAGTTGCATTATGACAACTTTTAAAGTCAATACCAAGAGATAATAATTCTGAAACACAAATAAATAGGACGCAAAATAAAAATTTTTATGTGGGACTCTGGGTATTCACGAAATAATTATATTAATCTGGCTCTACGGTATACCAAGAAAAATCTTACCTCCACTTTCAAGGTCTTACTAAATACAATTTCTTGATGCAATTTATCCTCAATTTCTGATACAGTCTGGGGATAAGAATCAAAGGAAATTCCTATCTTTCCAATATGTTTTAGTATGTTTGATAGCATTCATTACATTTATGCCTTGAATGATATTGTATAACTAATGATTCCAATTAAAATTAAAATACTTAGAGGAAAAATTATCCCATGTTCTTAATTGTAGCCTAAACTACCACTTTAGCTTTGTTGAGATTAATCGTTCTTACAAGTGAAATTGTGTTAGTTGGTGGTCAATACTGGAAATACATAAATCTTTAACAGCTTCACTGTCAGAGAAATAAAGTAAATTTGTTTCCCTTTGAAAAACCTGATTTGGTTGCTGACACGTTAGCCGCTTTCTAGAGAGTTGGGAGGTTATTAATTGACATAAGGATACAGAAGCGTCTTATTTGGAAGGAAGCATTCACTTGGCTTTGGACATATTTCACATAGTAATATTTTTAGAAGTCAGAACTGGAACTATAGGTATCTTACTGATATAAATTGAGAAATGAAAATTACTGGAAAGGATTAAGTTTATTTGTAGTTAGCAGCTTCAGGAACAATACTATAATAATCTGTTCCCCCTCTAGATTTATCTGCATTTCAGCAACTGTGGAGATGTACCCATCCTCCTCTTTCAGTGTCTCCTGCTATAATCATGTTTCTGTTCAAATTACAAACATTATGGTTCACATGAAACAGCTAACGGGCATCCTTCTTCACATTTACTATGTTTCTCATATGACTGTCTTACTGTCCTCAGTTTTAAACCATGACCTTTATCCTCAAAATATTTAAAATATCATCTCACCTAAATAAATCCAAACGTCTTACCATAATATTGAAAATTTCTCCATATTGAAGCTTTTATCTAAAATATTCCTTCACATTCCCTGTCTCTGTATTTCACTACACTTTCTTTACAGTTAAGTATTTTTGAGTATGCACCATGCCCACACTATGATGACTTCCTTAAGTATAATTACACATTACATAACTCACTTTTATCTGTTGGTCTATAGCTCTGATGACAAACCTTTCAGAGCTCTCAGTGGTAGCAAACAGCCTGCTGTGGCACACATGCCACGTAAGCTCGCCACCACTGGGTGATAGTTAATCATATATTTTAAGAAGGAAATAAATTGTAGAATATCAGTGATTCTCTGTTTTGTATTGCAAAGAACAGATGATTGCTTTAGAGTAAAAACAACGTAAATACACGAAGTTTTGTTTTGTTTTGTTTTTGTTTTTGTTTTTGTTTTTGTTTTCTGAAAAATAGAGATAATTTAGTTGCAAAGTCCAAAAAATTAATGGGCTCATACAGCCAAACAGGGCTGTCCTTTGGAAAACAGCAGGCCTGCAGCTGCTCCGCACCCCGACAATCACACCCTGAAGTCAATGAGCTCTAGAATGAAGAGCAGAGCCTGTGAGTCATCATCGCCTTGAGGGCTGTGGTGGTGAAGGCCTTGGCACCCAGGACAGATTCCCAGGACGGGCCCTCACAAGGCAGCAGGTGAGGGCGGCCAGACACTGGGGAGGGGGACACAAGAGATGCCGAGGGACTTCAGGGGACAGAGTGGGGCAGAGTCCTACGGTCCACCCACCTTCTCGTGGGCCAGGCTGGGATACTGTGTCCCCTGTGTGACGTGTTCGCTTTGAAAATATTTTACTTATAGGTATATTAACACTATTTTGAATGGACTTTTCCAAAATAAAGCTTTTTCTCATTATTATTATTTTTGTATATATTTTCAATAATTATATGAACAATTTAACATACTTTAATTTCTACTTTCAAGTTTTCTTCACTATTTTCTACAGACAAGTAATATTAATCTTCTAGAAATGCAAATTTGATTATATAATTTCTCTATTTTACCTTTGCATAGAAGAGAAAATACAAAGTTCTCATTATGCAAGTAGAGTCTGAACTGCTCTTACAATTAAATTTTCAATCACTTTTCCCTTGCTGCCTACATTCCAGCCCTACCATCTTCATTTCAGCTCCTCTACTATCTAAGGTTTTGCCCATTTAAGATCTTAACATATACCATTTCTTTCTGAAAAGCACTTTCTCCAACTGTGCATGAATGGTTCTTAATCCATAACTGACTCATCTTACATGATGCCTCCTTCTAGAAGCTTCCTCAGGGAACATTTTTTAAATAAGTTTCTACGTATTAGTCTCTGTCATATCAACCTTCTTGTCCTCCAACATTTGATCTATTGAAATTACATTCTGTATTACTTATTTATTGCTCATTTGGTAATTATTTATTACTACTTCTCCCCACTCCACACTTTTCAGATGTCACATGAGGGTTAAATTTGTGCTCATTTTGCTAACCACTGTATAGCTAGTGCTGAGCTCTGGGGATAACCTTATTTATTATTAAGGAAATATGTGTGGGTAGTTGTTGATGGTAGAGTTGGTATGTAAGAGCAGCATTAATCTGAACAGTTGTGTCTACAGGACAAGAAGCATAAATCATTCTTTGTAGCACCAAATACAAATATAGGATCAGTTAGTAAACAGAGATGCAGACATTGCTTTAATGAAAAAGAAAAATTTTATATCAATCAGAATCATCTCAAAACACAATGAACAATGAAAAGGTTGCTGGTTTCAAACACAAATTGCCTATTAGGGTGATGCTAATGGGAATTCTTGAATTAGTAAGAGAGGTAGAACTATGTCCTTCTAAATAATAAGCTTCTATGTTCTCTATACTTATGCCATTTTTTCGAGGGTCACATAAAGCCTTTAAATCTATGGGAAAATGTTTTTCTCTAAAGGAACACTGAAAAGTAAAGTGCTATTTTAATACATTGTTTTTCTTCTTTTTTGGTACCAGGAATCAAACTCTGGGTCTTGCGCTTGCCAGGCAGGCACTGTGCCACTGAGCCACATCCCCAGCCATTTAATACGCATCTGAAACACCACTTTGA
This sequence comes from Cuniculus paca, assembly GCA_004365215.1. Taxonomy (NCBI): domain Eukaryota; kingdom Metazoa; phylum Chordata; class Mammalia; order Rodentia; family Cuniculidae; genus Cuniculus; species Cuniculus paca. Next base: position 1,316 of record RJWT010001343.1, on the reverse strand, counting down.
ATAGATTTGGAGGTGCAGAATAAATATTTTCTTCTAAAACTGAGATTGCTTTGAGGTATAGGTCAAGTATATAGCTCAGTTTAAGTCTAGAGCAAAACGTAATTATAGACTCTGCACATAAAATCACTGAAATTACTTTGTTGTATTTATATTCCATTATAACATTCAATAACTTCATCCAAAGCCTAGGAAAAAGTATTCTGATTGTATTTGAACCTATTCCCAAGTCTAGGAAATACACATAAATGATTTCAGTTTATTAAGGATTTACATGCTGCCTACGCAGTTAAATATTTTTGGACACAAGCATTAATGTGTAAAGAATACCCGTTTTGTCATGAAACAATAATATACAAGCATGGAAAGGAAAGTATACATAGCACACACACATTAACTGTAAAGGAGTCTTTCGACACTTATGTAATATATGCGATACACTCATTTAATTTTAAAATTCTGTCAGGAATTTCCTATTTATTTGATATTTCTATAAGTGTACTTTTGTACTAAAAATCAAAGGAAAACATGTTAACCAAAAATTGCACAAAACATTTTATCCTAAACAAGTAGATGATGTCTCTGTATAAAAAGTATGTTGCTTTCTAAAATCATGATTACCACTGTAGATTTATAAAAGGCAGTGCAGTAAAGTTACTAAGAGTAAAGTTTTGGAAACATACTGCTTAAATACCTGCACAAACTACTAGCAATTGAATGGCATTTGGGAGATCACTGCTCAGTTTTTTCCTTTATAAAAAAAGGGATAAGGGAACAGGAACTAATTCAAAGGATTATCATGGTGATTACTGAGAGGAACACAGTAACTCATTTAACAAAATTCCTGGTCCACAGTTCACATACAAACACTTTTACTATTTTTTTGAATCTAGTAAGTTTCAGTGACTTTTTAAAATTTAGATTGATGGATTCCCTGAGTGAATTTATTATTTATCTTGGTGCTATACTGTCTAAAGTACCAATTATAGTATGTGTCTAAATAAGCCAACTGATACCTCCTTTATACAAATAATTTATTTCATTTCAATCTATTCATACATTTTTATTCAATATATTAGCAGAGGCAATCATTAACTAGATAACTTCCTAATCAAATCATTCATGTGTGAATTTATCTGTATATATAAATTTAAATAACATTTACCACTACTAAATACACATTTATTATCAATTTCTTTATATGAAACTGATGTGATACTGCATACCCATTAACCGGATCCACCACAATTCCTCTAGGATGGGACATTTCTCCCTCTAAAAGAGTCTTCCGACTTTGAGAAGCTTTTTCCAGCCTGGCC
>RJWT010001342.1:0-49192 GCA_004365215.1 Cuniculus paca | reverse complement strand
TACTGTTTTCTGAAAATTGTTTGTAAAATAAATTTTAAAAAAGAACCAGTGAATTTCCTTGCTTAAGAAATTCTCATCTTTTTGTGTTCTCCAGATTTTATGATGGTGATTTTGTTAGAAAATAGCCTGGACAAGCAATAATTCAGAGTGATTTAATTAGCTTTAATAATAACACATAACCTGTTTAGTCCTCCTGAAGATTCATTGCAGCACAAGGGCATAAATTGGCAATGCCAACAATAGGGACTGCCTACTATAACACTCAATCTGAACTCTCATAAAATCAAAGAAACAGCAGCAGTCTCCTCTGTCTCCAGTTTCCAATGGATTAGTCTCTGTCAACCTCCCAACAAGTGATGAATGACAGTCTGTTGGGGACCAGCTGATACTCAATGTAGTGACATTGTTTCAGAAACAAACGACTTCCCTCCTTTCCCCCAAAACACGGTTCTCTCTTTTGGATTGGTATTTATGTGGGTCCTTCTCATCAGTACAGAAAATTGGCTAATACATTTCCCATCAAAATCTATGTCAGACTGTGATTTGCCCTGAGGGTAACTTAAAATTGCTTACCTCAGCTCCAATTAATTTGGAATGTTTTCTGCTTTGTCAGGAACATTTTCAGATAATTGGAGTTTTGTTATGGTTGTTTGGTTTTAAATAATTTGAGTCATTTTTAGTTAATGATTTCTATTTAATCTGAAAAACCAAATAATGGAAGCCTCTATAACAAAGCAATATTTTAACAGGTTTCCCAATTTATATATTTGTCTGGTTTTAAGAAGTTAAGTATTTGGAAAATTATTTAGAATAATTCCAGAGATGCTTGTAATAAATAAGTTACACCATCCTAACTAGGAAGAATTGCTTCCCCTATTTTTAAATAATCCTAGAAAGATGTATAACTATCAATAGAAACAAAACATTTAGTAACTAAGTTTCATGAGAGATTGAAATCATAACATAATTTCTTTATATTATTTCATGAATGTTTAAATTTTTCTCGAATTGGTCAGAGCTTGCCCTTAAATTCTATTCTTTATTTCATGTTAGCAACTAAGGAACTATCCACATTCCTGGAAACCATCAAAGGCAAAGCAACTTCTTCATATACAGTTATCAATACATCAGAATATAGATCATCTGAGCAGTAACCTACTGTCTTAGTTACAGTCTTGTTGCTGGGACAAAATCCCTGACACCCACAAGTTAAAGGAGGAATTATTTTAGCTCTTCCTAAAATAGGAGGATCTTATAGAAGTTTCAATCCACTAGTCAGTTGGTTCCAAGTCAGGTAGCATGGCGGAGGAGAACAGTTAATAGCATGGCAAGCAAGAAGCAAAGCTATCAAAGGAGAAGGAAGGATATATTTATATGCCCTCCCATGCCATGCCCACAGTAGCCCACCAGGCTTCACCTCCGAACATCACACCCAGCTATAAACCCATCAGTTGACTAACCCGTTATCACACACCCATGATCTAGTACCTCCCAAAAGCACCTAAGAGTAAATAAGACTTCAAGAAACATTCAGATGTAACCCATAACACCTACATTTTCTAGAATCATCTTCTCTTTAATAGCTGGGAATAAGACATAAAGATTCTGTTTTTAAACACTAATTAGAGATAAACTGCTGGATTTCAATCTTTGGATTAAAAAATATGAGTAAACATGAATATCAGATATTGAAACAATTTTGCCTCAAGGTTCTGGTGAAAAAAACATGGCTGGAGAAGGAAGGAAGGAGCTCATATATGTTGAGTACTTTTGATGGAACTTCCTTTAGAAGGATACATAGCATTCCCTAAAATCAGTCCATCTCTTCCTCAGGGGAAAAAAAAAGATCAAAGGGAAAGCTGAATAAGAATCCTAAGAAATGAAAACAGAGAGACAGGACAAAACAGAAAGAGAGAACAAGGCTTATGTTTTACATTTTCACCAGAGAAAATTCAATTTATTTTTCATAATTTTGGAAACAAAATGAAGGATAATGTTACAAAAGTGAAGACACTTTTTAAAAAAAGGAAATAAAAATAAAGACCCTTTGCCAACCTCGGCTTAAACGATTGTTTCTTCCAATCTTCAGGCTTTCAGCTAGAGCCCTGCTGTCTTCAAAAGTTAAGAAAAGAGGATAAAATAAGAAGATGAAAATTTAAGACACAGGAAATGACAAGTCTTCTCCATAAGAATCAAGTCAAATGAAAGAAAATCTGAAAGTTTGAAAATACCAGTTTAAAGTTTCTACCTAAAATAAACAAAGATAAGGACTAAGTACTGATTTCCACTCAGTTCATCTGATACAATTTATACTGTGTCAGAAAGCAGTAAAAAGGGTATTTAAAAAGGAAGAGAAAAGGAAAGATTTGCTTGGCTGAGTTAAATTGTGAGATTTCTTTTTATGAGGTTAGGGGTCCATCCATTCCATTCACTGCCTTAATCATATCTTTTGTTACATGTGGCTATAATTCAAATCTTTTGTTTTCCCCCTTCTCTTGAGCTAGTGGATTCAGCAGAAAGGAGTTCCCAGAGTAAGAATAGAGTTGGATTTTTAAATGTTTACTGACATACTTTGTATTGCCTAGTTCCAAAGACACATCAGAAATGTCTTCTAGAGACAAAGTCAGAATCGGTAAAAATCCTATGGCTGATCACTAGCTGAGCTGTGAACTTTCTGTTGGTCAAAGCAAAACAGGAAGTAGGATGGGAACACAATTTTCAATTATTTTTCAAATTCAAAAAGGAAGTTCACACATCCTAAATCAGTGGTGGCAAGCCTATGGCATGCATGCTACTTGTTTTTCTTTTAAGACAAAAGATGTTAATGTATGAGTCATTTTTTCTAAACTAAAACTTCAATACTGAGGTATAGTTGCAGTGTTGGAACTTTGTGATAAGTGGGTTTTGAATTGCAGTTTGGGCACTTGTCTCTAAAAGGCTCATCATCACCATCCTAGACCATGCCTTGTCCTTTGTTCATGGCTAATCAATCAAATGAAGCCTGTCAATTCCATCTCCCTCTGTCCACTACACTTCCCCAATAGTCCATCACTTTAGCTCAGTATCAGCACAACCTACTTTTCTCCAGTATCAGCACAAGCTACTTTTCCCCTACTTATTTCACTTAACACATTTCCTACCTCCTACACAATAAACATAGAATGTCTTCCTCAAGCTACAGTTGTACTCAAAGACTTGAGTGGGAAAACATTTTCTTGGATTCATAATACAATATGAAGTCTTTTTCAAAGATCATTTAAAATCTTTTAATTAAAACCCAACACTTTAAAATTATGTTGTTCATGGTTGGCCACTTTCGACTCAGGTCTCAGAATCTATTTACTATTCTGTGCTATGAGGATATTTCAGAAAAAATAGGGGAGAAAGTTTGGATATGACAAAACATCTGGATTCTTTGTTTATGCCCTGAGACATACTTACTCACTTTTAGAAGTCTGTCCTATGGAAATGAACCTTTATGAACCATCATGTGCCAAAGAGATATGCAGAAGGTGATTCATCATGGCACTATGTATGACAGGAAAGAAGTTGCAATAATTTGAGTAACCATAGCCCATTTTGGTACATACAAATAATGAAATACTTTGTGTCATTTTATAAAGTGGAGCAAAATACACTATTGGCATGATATATGTTTGGAATATTTTAAGGGTAAAGGCTAATTACGAGGAGTATTTGAAGATAGGAGGATTGCAAGTTTTAATTTAGACTGGGTAACTTATAGGGAAGTAGTGAGATGTTGTCTCAAAATTTAAAAAGGGGGTTGGGACTGCGGATGTAGCTTAGTCTACATCCCCTGGCTTAATCCCCAATTGATAGATAGATAGATAGATAGATAGATAGAATTAATTTTATTATTCACACCCTGAAGAACAAAGACAAAGTTATAAGATCTATTGTAGAGCCAGGAATCACAGCTTATACCTATAATCTGAACTCTGGGAGGTTAAAGCAAAAAGATCACAATTTCAAACCCAGCTTGGGCAGTTTAGCAACTTAGCAAGACCCTACCTCAAAATAACAAATAAAAAAACCTGGCCATGCAGCTCAGTGAAGTGGCCCTGAGTACAATTCCCATTACTATAAAAAAAATTGATTGTAGTTGAATCCAAGGGATGGCTGGAAATTTTTGTTGTCATTATTTGAAGATATTTGCCAAAATGAACAGGCATGATTTTTATAATGGAAACAAAGAGATTTCTTTCTGTGGTACAAAGGTTGTGTAGAGAAGGAAATCTACTCTTTTACACATGATTAACGTCATTAATGATCTGCCACTTCCCCACCTCCCCTCATTTCATTTTACGCTATTTCCACCTTGGTCTGTACCACCAAGAATACTGCAATAATTGAAGCATTCAACCAAGATATATTCTGTCACCTTTATGTTTTATAGATGCTTTTCTGATGGCATGATAAATTCTTCTTCATCTTTCTTAACCTGGCAAAGTTCTTTTCAAGATGATTTGGCTTCTCATTGACCTTCACCTGGGAAGAAAACATTCTAGCCACATGTAATTGCCTGATCTTTCCTCACAGTACCATTTTTCAGTGAAAGTTAACAACAACTGTGCTCTTACAAATCAGGCTTTGTGTGCTTGGTTAACATGATTCCCCCTAACAGAGCCACTGAAGTAAATTCAACCCACTAGGGACAGTTGGTTGACACAGTGGATGCCATGGTGAAAGTAATAGATGCAGATACTGGGAGCCTCCTTGAAACAGCTAGCCAATGAGTCTCCATCCTTGGGAAACCAGCCACCCAAGACCATTTTTTTGACCAAGATGGAGCTCCAGTTGTCCATTATAATCATGAAAAAATTCTTTCATGCACTGCAGGGGAAGAGAACAAGAAGTCAACAAGAAGCAAGCCCTCCCTGTGAATCAGAAGCATGTGCAGACCACTGAGTAGACAGCCAGATGCTAGCCTTTTCTTGTGAGTCAATGCCATTCGCAGGCTGTGGGGGAAGAGAACAAATCAACAAGAAGCAAGCCCTCCCTGCAAACTAGCACCATGAACAGGCCACTGAGGAGTCAGCCAGATGCCAGCCCCTTCTGGCATGTAGTCTGGGAAACAAGAAGAGCCACCCCACACCCCCTACACCCTCATTGTAAGCAACTGGCTTATGTGGAGAAACACAAGCTGTGATGATAGCTATTAAGGTAAAATACAATTTAATGCTTTTGGTGTTTGGTGTTTCACTGACTTTGAAGGCCTAAAGCCTATCATCTATTTAAAGGATAACAATATGTAATGTAGCATCTATGGGGGATCTCCTTCTGAAGGTGGTAGCCATTGTTAATTCCCTATTATTTTGCTTTGAAGTCCTGCATTATTTTCACTGTTTTGTTGGGTTGGGTTTTATTTGGTCTGGTTTTGTTTGATTTATTATATCTGATTTCATGAGCAGCTTTTTCAAAGATAGCAAGACATATTATGGTGGCCATTTTGGATTTACTCTTATCTTGTTTTGAAGTCCTTTACTGCATTCATTGTTTTGTTTTTGTTGTTCTATTCTGTTCTGTTTTGTTTGATTTTTACTATGTCTGAAGGTATGGGCAGGTATTTTGAAGACAGCAAGAGGCATTATGGTAACCATTGCTGATTTTCTATTGTTTTGAAGTCCTGTGTCACTTACACTATTTTGTTTTGATTGGCTTTATTCTGTTTTATTTTTCTTGTTTTTATTCACTTTAAAATAAAAATTTTAAAAACAATTTAAAAATTCTCTATTATTTATTTTAATAGCCAAAAAGCTTCACTTCAATTCTTCCCCAAACAGACCTTCATCATTACTACAATCAGCAAGAGAATGGCAATATCCAAATACAAGTGCATGTACTTTTATTCCTGAACAGTTTTGAACACTGTGTTCTAGGCAGTGTGTGTAACAGACAGATTGATAGACACACAATTTATATTCCATATTGCAACTTTTTCAGTCTGATATGTTGGCCTCTCTGATGGAAAACCACATTCCATAGACAATTTTCTGCTCACTAAGTGACCTCAGTTACAAAGATAAATGATGAGATCAACAATAACAGCAACATGAGCAGACTTTGAGCAAGAATTCTGACAATTTTTAGATTTAGGGAACTGGCAGAAATTAGCACTTAACTCTAGGACTGACACACCCTAATCAGAAATATTTCCTAAATCTCCATTACTACAGTATATGATGTTATATATAAAGTTGGATATAAACAGCCTGATGCAAGTAATTATCTTACCCAGATATGCATCCTGCCCGTAGTCATCTGCTGCCTTTGACTTGAGGAAGCTGTGACAGGTCTTGGTCTTGGAATGAATGTCTGCAAAGGAAACCTCTGTCAGGAAAGTTTGCAGTCCTGACCATTTTGGGAAAGACAGCCAGGGAAGCAACAGAGCACATTTCTCAAGCTAAATAAATAAATAAATAAAATAAAGATATACATCCAAAGGAGTAACCAAAACAACTTGGGCATGAATTATTCTCTTTGCCAGTTATTAGACAGATTTGAAGCCCTTGGCCCAAAATAGCTTCTACCATGTGACACAGTATCCCCAAGCTTCCACAGGAATAAACAGCCTAAGCCACATGATTTCAGTACCACTTGAGCAAAACCAATGAGCAGTGGTTATTTGGAGGCATTAAGTTTATAATTCAGACTTGGCATTCACACTTCATTTGCTTCCAGAAGAATGGCTATCTAAAAGCATTCTGTCTCACTTGTGATCATAGAAATGCAGATGCACACCAACAGATGTTTTTCACCAATCAGAACAGAAAAGATTTTTAAAATGCTATTGCCCACTGTTGACAAAGGTGTGGAAAAACAGCAGAGTGTGCAAATTAATACAACATTTTGAAAAACAATATGCCAACATGCATTATAAACCACAAATCTTTTTAAACAATAGAGCTTGACACTTTTTTTCAGCTAAGAAGACAGAAATCCTAATTCCTAATGTCTTGATCGATAAGGAAACTGATTATCTCATAATATAAATGCAGCTATAAAATCTTCAAGGCTATTCAATTCTGAAACTCAATGATATTATCAAAGGCCTCTGTTCAGCCAACATTAGATTGTTGGCTCACTTTCCTCCTAGAAACACATTTGCATACATTAATACCAAAAAACAAACAAACAAATAAATCCTTGTTCCTTTTTTGGATATCTTTGAGACAAAGAAAGTCTTTTCCAGAAGGGTCTGTGAAAATAGCCCCCTCTACCATTTCACTGGGCTAAACCAGTAGTTTTCAAAATGTGTTCTATGGACTAACAGCAGCATCTGCATGTATATTAGAACAAATTCTTGGTTCATCCTGAACCTACCAATCCAAAAACACTGAGGCTTAGGTTGATTCTGGTGATCAAATCTGAAAATGACTGACCTAAACCAACTAACTGACAAAGGGAATGGATACCATTGTTGACTTTAGAATAATCACAGCATTCCCTTGGGCTGGGGTCACCTCCACTGAGTACAAGGCTTTTGCCTCTGGTCATTTAATCCTATCTACCTGCTTCCAGGGTGAACCCTAAAAGGTTGTATTCTCAAGTAGTTAAATGTTTTTAGCTGTGGGAACAGAAATTTAACTAAAAAATGTCTTAACAATAAAGAGACTTATTGACATAATAAGCACAAGGATAAATTGTTCAAGGATTAACTCAGATATTTATCTCTCACTTCAAACTATAAGTAAATCTCTTCTGTCTCTGTCTGTTTTTCTTTCTCCTTAAGTTGTGTGTGTGTGTGTGTGTGTGTGTGTGTGTGTGTGTGTGTGGAACAGTTGAAGAAGATGTAAGATACATTGCTAGTTTTAAAATATGTCCAAATAGTCTTTAATCATTGTTATGGTTTGTGTCTAGGTGGCCCCCCAAGCCTCATGTAGTTGTGAAAGGTGGCTGAATCTAGCTTTCGTGATTGCTTTGTTGTCTAGCACTGGGATTGGCAGTGTGAGTTCTGCACCTGCCCAGGGGTGGAGCCGGCATACAGTGTAAAGTCTGGAAGATGGCGTGCTTTCCCTCTGTTTTGCCCTGTTTGCTCTTGCCACCTGTGGCTAGGCTGTCCTTCAATCACACCACCCTGCCTTGGAACCAGCTAAGTATGAACTGAAATCTCCAAGAATTGCAAGAATTATACCTTCCCTTCCCTAATTTTGGGTGTGTATTATTTTGTCTCAACAACTAAAGAACAGTAACCAAGACAATCATCTTCCCTCAAAGAGTGTGGGCTAATTCCCCTGTCCTTGAGTATAGGCTATTCTTAGTAATTTGCTTCTAACAAAATGTAGTAAAATTGATGGTATGTATCTTTTAAGACTATATCATTAAAGACACTGGGTTCCTGATTGCTCCTCTCTACCTCTCTCCCTCCTTTCCCCCATATCCCCTTTCTCTGGAGGAAGCCAACTGTCTGGTTGTGAGTACTCAAGAAACCCTGGGGTGAATTGCATTTGGAGAGAACTGAGGCTTCCTGCCCATAGCTATGTCAAGGTGGCATCTTGGAAGCAGATCTACCAGCCTCAGTCAAAGGTTCAAATGATACAGCCCAGGTTTGACTTGAACCTTTGACTCAGAGATATCCTCAGCCAGAACCATCCACCTAACATGCTTAAGGATTCCTGACATATAGAAACTATATTTGTTGTTTTTTAATGCAATAAATTTAGCAGATTATCAGATAACAATGGTGAACTAACAGAGATCCCAGGTAGAACTGCTTGACTCCCAGAGATATACAGATCTCAGTTTTACTTTATAAAATTTTCTTATTCCTAAGACACATATAATTCCCCAATTGGGTTGTGCTGAGCACAGCTTACTGCTGTGGTTTGCATCTGAATGTCTCCCCAAAGCCTCATACAGTTATGGGGGCAGGCTCCTAGAATTCAAGATTGATTCATGATCCAATGCTGGGATTATTTACATCTCACATGAGTGCTACACCTATTCTAGGGCAGGTAGCCTGCATACAATATAAGGTACAGAAAGAGTCTTCTCTGTGTACTGCTCTCTTTTTGTTCTTGTTGCTTTTGCTCTTTTCTACCATTGTCAGTGGTTGCCAGTCTGCCATAAGCCAGCCTTGGACTCACAGATTACAGACTGAAACCTCCACAAACTGTGAGCTAAATAAACCTTTCCTTCCTTAATTTGGGGTGTTACATATTTTGTCTCAGCAATGAGAGAAAAATACTGAGACACTTGTCTTCTATTTTCTTTCTACATTTAGGCTCCATTACTGATTCCCATCTATGGTGTAATAAGCCATTTCCTCTCTTAGCTGATTATTTTCCTTTCAGACTTCCTGTTTTGTCTTCCAGCTCTAAATTCTGTGGGACTTCTTATTCCCTGCTACTTTGCCATTCTATATTTTACTAGGAACCTACAGAGAAGACAGTCCATCTCATCCTACTGCAGAGACTCCGAAATTTCTGCCTTACATCAAGGGTGGGAGAAGAGTTAGGTAGACTTGTTACCAAGGGACAAGCTTGTTAGTAAACTTTGATCCCATGTCAAAGAGGGATACCCATTGAGACATCAGCATTTGCTGGAAACTTAAAGCAAATTGCCACCCTTTTTCTTACAAGTGACTCAGTTTCCCTGATTTAGCCAAGGCTGTGCTTCTACATTTTGCCTTCAATAGAGGTATTAGTGGCTCCCAGCCTGTGTCTAGAATATGCTCATGGAAGCTTCTCGGTGGATGAGGGCCAGAAAGCCAGTGGGGAAATGAAATATGACCCCATCTCCAGAGCTCACACATTGTTCTAAAACCCATGAACTCCAGGAACCATGTTTAGATGTTCAGACTAAAATTTAAAACCTGAGTCAGTGTTTCCCATAGGATTATTAAAGAACCACTTGGAAATACTTGACAAAAATGCATCTTCCTCAACTCATCGATGGTCCACCAACTGAATTTATGGGGTTAAATCTGTGCATTATTAGGAAGCATCTGGCAATTCTGATGTGCTCAGATTTTGAGAACTATAGTCATTTTTTTTAAATTGAAGTATGATTTCCATGTAATAAAGTATACTGATCTTTTGTATTCTATTCAATAACACAGGTATTTGGCAAATGTTGGTACCTATGAAACTACCACCAAAAACAAGATGTACAATATTTTTATTACCCTAGGAAATTCTCTTTTGCCTCTTCCTAGTCACCCTCAATCTTCAGAAGCTGTGACTTAATTAGAATTTCTATCATCATAGAAAATTTTGGCAAAACTGTTGCTTTTTAAAATATTGAAGCTAAAGAGATAAAAAGAAGTTAGTCATTTGAGAATTCAAAGTAAACCATTTCTCTTTGCCAAAAGGGAAAGATTTCAATAGTCCATTTGAGGAAATTTTTTTTTCACCTTTCTGGGAAAACACATTTTAGCAATGGAGATATAGAGCTTCGTGAATTGGCCGTGTGATTCTGTAGAACTGAGAGAGTGAATATAAAAGGTATCCATGTTGGAAGCAAGACTGTACATCAGAAGTGTTAGAGGAAAAAAATATGTCAAGAACATTTGGTCCTACAGAGCCTGTTGCTCCAGGACTGGCCCAGGGTTAGGGGGCTGAAAAGAAAACCAGATTATTTTCATGAGAGACCTTATGGCACTCGGGTTCAGATGAGGAAATCCATCATCCCGGCCAGGATGGATACTGTAAATAACATATTTCCCCATCATGCTTTCTAACAAATGGAGTGTTGGTACATAAGAAAGTCTTTGATATGAATATATTTGGTTTCCATCTGCCCACATCGCCATCTGATTAAATGAAATATCTGCTTTCTCTAACAGTTTTCAGTTAGTTCATAGGGTTTGATACATAATCTGAAGATAAAATCACTTTTATTTTTCCTTTCCAATTGTTACAATTTGGGGTTTTGTTTTTCAGTTTCAGGCCTTATTGCTTTGGCCATTATTAAATTATTCTAGAGTTCAGGAGGAAGATATTGGCATGGAACTTTTGGCAAGCTCGAAAATGATAGATTTGAGAATGAAGCAGCTATAATCAGAGTAAACAGCAAAGACACAGTGTCAGTGGTTTGTACTGTAGTAAGGGTGAATGATTTGGAGTCAACCCTGAGTCCTTCATCACTTAAGAATCTTATGAGTGGTGAGATGAAGGAAATTAAGTGTATATCGTAGTTCATCACAGATTTTTTAGTAAAATGTCAAGATAAATTGCTGCATAGCTTTGTTTCTACTGTGTATGCATGGTGTGATCTCACTGTCTCATGGTGTGATCAATATGTCAATGGAGAAAACATGTTTTAATAATTAACACCCACCAGATTTTAATTATTTTAGCTTGCAAAGCAAACTTTTCTTTTGGAATCTAAGAACTAGACTTCTATGATTAATCTAATCACCTCAGCTCAGTCCACAGTATACCAGTATTGAGAGTTCACAAACAATCCATTTTTATCTTTAATGTTTTAAAGTACTGTTTATTGTCCCCTTTCATCCAATCCTTAATATCATTTCCATTGCACTATATGAATACAGCCTCCTGTGTTTAACATATAGATACCCTATATGAATTTATTTACATATAAGGGTATCCTTAACAATACTTTATTAGTATGGAGATTTTTTTCCAGAAACAAGATTGTGCTGGGTGTCTCATTTGACATGTTTTTTTTACATTCAATATTACATGTTTAAGATTTATCATCATACAGCTATTGCAAAAATAACAAAATGGATTATAGCAGCCATTATTGATTTCCTATTATCTTGTTCCAAAGCCTTTATTGCTTTGTTTTCTTTTGATTGACTTTATTCTATTTTGCTTTGATTTTGTTATGTGTGATGGTATAAGCAGCTACTTCAAAGATAAGATGCATCATGGTAGCCTCTGTTGTATTCCTACAGTCTTGTTTTGAAGTCCTGTATTGCTTTCATCGTTTTCTTTTGACTGTTTTTATTCTATTCTGTTTTATTTGATTGTATTATACCTGAGGGCATGGGCAATTATTTTGAAGATAACAAGAGGCATTATGGTAGATATTATTGGTATCCTTTCATCTTGTTTTGAAGTCTTGTATCATGTTCCTTGTTTTGTTTTGACTATTCTATTTTGTTTTGTTTGATTTTATAGTGTCTGATGATATAAACAGCTACTTTGAACATAACAGGATGCATTATGGTAGCTACTGTGGTATTCCAACTGCCTTGTTTTTGAAGTCCTGTGTTGCTTTATTGTTTTGTTTTGATCAGTTTTATTCTGTTCTGTTGTTTGATTTTATTGTGCTTGATGGTATGGGAAGTTATTTTGAAGATAGCAAGAGGCAACATGGTAACCATTGTAGGTTTATTTTTATCTTGTTTTGAAGTCTTGTATCACATTCTTTGTTTTGTTTTGATTGAATATTCTGTTTTCTTTTTTGTTTTATTCTCTTCAAAATAAAAAAAGATTTATCATCATTAGTATATATAAAGAGTTCTGAGATTAGCAACAACATGAATACCTGGTGACCCATCTGTCATCTGTTGTCAAGTTCTGAGTACCACAGAATACCCAGGAACTCATGTGATCCCATTAACCTTCCTCCCCCCAGTAGATAACCAGCATCCCAATTTTTTGCTCATTATTTCCTTACCTGTTCACATTTTACTTATTCCTTTGTCACATGTGTCATATGTTTATAAGTAGCATACTGTTTAGTTTTATGTGCTTTTAAACTTTACATGAAAATTTATTATTGTAGCCATCATGGATTTCCAATTATCTTGTTTCAAAGCCCTGCATTGCTTTCATTGTTGTGCTTTGATTAATTTTACTCTATTCTGTATTGTCTGATTGTATTATGTCTGAAGATATAGGCAACTACTCTGAAGATAACAAGAAGCATTTTGGTAGCCACTGTTGCTTTGCTATTATCTTGAAGTTCTGTATTGCTTTCATTGTTTGGTTTTTTATTTTTTAATGGTCTTATTCTGTTCTATTTTGTTTGATTTTATTTATGCCTGATGGTATGAACAGTTATTTTGAAGATAACCAGAGGCACTGTGGTAACCATTATTGATTCCCTGTTATGAAGTCATGTACCATGTTCATTGTTGTGTTGTGATTGACTCTACTCTTTTATTTTGTTTGGTTATATTCCCTTTGAAATAAAATAATTAACAAATAAATAAATTTTATATGAATAAGATTATATGTATTCTTATGCAACTTTTAAAAATTCAACATTATGTATGTGAATCACTCCAGTAATGTTTGTAGCTGTTTTATATTTGTTTTCATAACTATATATCATTGTGTATCCATTCCTCCTCCTCAGACATCTGAGTTGTTTCTGGAGGTTTTTTTTCTATTACAAAACTGCCAAAAATATTCTTAAACCATGCACACAGGAGTGTCTCTATGTCTCAGAGAAGAATTGCTGCATTTAGAGTATATACATTTTCAACTTCACTAAATGTCAGATTGTTTTCCATAGTAATTCTTCCTACCATCAGTGGAGGACAAGTGTTCTACTGGCCCCAACTTTTTCAAAGGTTCAGTATCGGGCTTAAACTTATGCCATGCTATAGCTAAAATATTACTTCAATTTGGATTTCTTTGACAATCAATTAACTTGAACATCTTTTTGTATATTTATTGTTCATTTGACAAAGAAACTATTCAAGTCTTTTGTTCTTTTTGTCCTTTGGAGCTTTTTATACTTTGCCTAATTAGTAGATAGAAAAGTATATTTAACTACAATATGGCATTCCTTTTACACATTTACATTTAACAATTCTTTATACAGCTCAGGCCATTTAGCTTATTTTCAACCCTTTGTTATTACAAACAATGCTATGGTAAATATCCTTTTGAGCATGCAAGAAATTTCCTTCATAATGGGATTGCTGGGTCTGAGTTTGTAAATATTCAGTTTCTCCTGAAGACAGACAAATTGCTTTCCAAACTAGAGGCACCAATTTACTATCTTCCTAGATTGACAAAGTTTCCCACTTATTCTGCCACACATTTGCTAGTGCTTGATATCATCGCAAAACAAATTTATATATACAGTGTACAGTCTTATTGGTCTGTAAATAATCCTGAAAGGTAGAAAATTAAAAAGAACCAACATTTTTCTAGTACTTCACAATTTGCAAAGCACTTTCATTTGCATTCTCTACCTTATTTGATGTTCAAATCCTGTCACTCATCCCTTCACAAGTCACACTCAGTCAAAAATCAATGCTGTTCATTTTCCTGAATTCAAAGTGCTTCTTTGCACTTGTGTGTAAATACTGTATAGGTGTCCTACTTTGAGCACTCTGACAAATATTTCTCTGATCCTATTTATTTATGAACTGGCCTTTATCCCACACCCTAGGAAAGAGGTGAAGCCAGAGAACATCCTCTACCTTTGTCATCAGTGTCCTTAAGAGGAAGGGCTTGGCTCTGTCATCACCTCCCAGGTGACTCTCCAGCCATCCCAGTCACCAAAAGCTGGGGATTCCTAAACATAGAAAGAGTATGGAAGCTAATCTACCAAAGACAATGACAAGTTATCCAGCACAGAGATTATAAACAACAGGTTAGTTAAGGCTATGGTGTGTCTGTCTTTTCCCCTAAATGTAACCTTTGCCTTTCTTATTTTTCAGCCAATGCCTGTTGATAAGTTGGGGAAAAATAATGAGCCACAGCATTACAATCACTCTGCTATTCCTATTGGTGGAGGCTCACTCATAACTGTTTATTTTCCTCGAGTTCTGTGACTATGTTCCTCATGTTGGCAATATGTCATCCTAATGATCTCATTTTCATGGTAACGACTGATGATTCCACTCTGTGGCAAGGCATATGGTGTCCCTTTACAATCTCAAGTGAATAGGAGTTATAATGTATTCCAACTTCATCAATAACACTAGAAAATATAAAATGGTGTTCTCTAGTCAGCATCATTTCATTGTTAATCTTTATGCTCCATCATTTTGACTAGTGTTTTCTAGGTTTAGCTTCCTTTGTATTTACAAAATGCTACAGTGTGTCTGTCTGAATTACAACATCCAGATTTCTTTGTCACTAACAAATTTTTAGTGCCTTTGTTGTGCCTTATTCAAGTAATAAACCTATTATTTATCATGGAAACAAACTGGACCCATAAAATGAAGTAATTTGATCAAGGTCTTAGGGACAGAGCCAAAATTTTAACCTTGGACTTAGAACTCAAAATCTAGAGCTTTTTCTACTATCCCTTATCATATTTTTGCTGCAGAGTTTTCCTATTGTTTAAATTTCAGACATGAAAATGTAGAGTCCTTATTTAATCTTTTTTATAGTCCCAGAGAAATTTGGATGGTATTACTTTAGCTATGATATTTGAATCCCCAGGAAGTGAAAGGTCAGGGCATGATTTCATGCAGCATTGGTTTACATGATAGAGACGCAGAGTGGAAGTTCTCAAATTTATCCTAGGCTGCATTCTCTAGGAGGCATTACAGTTGAAGATGGAGAAATCTCTGCCACCTATCTACCATCGCTAACACTTTCCCTTGCCATGTGAGATAGAATTAATATCAATAGATCTGAGTCTCCGGATTTCCAGCTTCATAGCTTTAGACTTATAGATTTATGCTTTTGAATATCTCAGGAATCTGTTGGGAATTGGTGAGAATGCCCTCCATTTTTAGGTTTTAAATTTTAGACTTATGATAGGAATTTGGTTGTCAGAGCAGAACCAGAAACCAAAGTAATTTTGACTCAGATTTCCCAATGCTTACAAAACATCAGATTTCATGAGAATATGAATCATTTGTGATAAAGTATGAGAACAGACATACTGAGATACCATAAAATTGTCATTGTAACAAGCAAGCTGTCTTTCAGGAACTTGTGCCTTTATAATTACTTTCCTCACTACCTGGAAAGCAGTACAATTTCTTTCTTTCCTTACCCTCCATCTAAAACTCCTAACCCAGAAATCAAGTCCTGGCAATCAAAACCTTTTACACACCTATATGAGCTCCTTAGGATAATCACTGCCTACTCTCATAGCAACATTTACCTTCATGTGTTTATCCATGTATGCATTCATTTATCCATCTCATATGTTCACCGAGAGTCTTCCATGTGCTAGGCACCACTCTAGGTCTTGAGATATACCTGTGAACCAAGAAACAAAAATCGCTGCAATGTAGAGGTTATGTTTCAACTGGGGACAAGAGTCCACAAGCCTAATATGTAAATGAAACATAGTCTTCTGACCAGTGAGCAATTCCAAAGGAGAAAACAGTGTAGGAAAGGTGGACCTGAAGAGTAGAGGTGAGGAAGAATCTTCTTATTTAAAACAGGGGTCTGGAAACCTCTCTGAGAAGATACCATTTGAACAGAAAGTCAAAATACAGGAGAGAATTACCCACATAGGAAAAGATCACTCTTATTAAGGAACAGATAGTGACAAGGCTTAAGGAGGGAGATGGCTTCGCTGGAGCAGAGGGAGTGAGCAGGATGTTCAGAGAGATGCCAGAGACCTGCTGGGGGGAGCCTGGTTGGCCATTCTGAGGATGTCACATTTTTACAAAATGGGAAGCCAACAGAGAGTTTTGAACAGAGGATTCAGATTTAGAATAATTTAGAAATGATACGGATAGGTTATAAATATGGGAGAAAGCAAGGCATTAAGGATGGCATTAAGATACTGGATACTAGTCGATAGTGCTATTCTTCGTATTTCTTTATATTAAGAATTGACAAGAAGCTATTTTAATTTCAGCAATTCATTTAAATTTTGTGTCATTGTGAAAAATAAATTATCATATGGTGTCTTGCTTACTTTTCTCTCGTTGCTGAGACAAACACCTGACACCCAAATTTAGGGAAGGAAAGGTTTATTTAGCTTACAGTTTCTGGGGATTTCAGTCTATAATCAGCTGGCTCCAAGGCAGGGTGGCATGGCACTGGGACAACATTTCAAGGCAGCAACCAGGGCAAAAGAGGAAAAACAAGCTTCTGCTCCTTCCTTATATTGTACACAGGCCACCACCACCACCCCTTCAGGGTGGGGGTAACACAAAATCTCCTTGCCCTCCTTCGTACAGGATGAGGATATTTACAAAGTAAGAACCCTGCTCCCTGCTGAGTCTCTCAGTTGAACTTCTAAACTTCTCAAGTTGACACAACATATCAACCGTAACACATGGCTTAACATTGGCCTTATTCTGAAATCCACATCCCAGGGAATATAGCAAGCTTATGAGTATATAAACTCTAATTTAGGCCCATCCACAAATCAGGAGGTTGCTCAAAACTGTATGACGGATGTAAGAAACAAAACCTCTTCATCTCATTTTAAGAGCAAACTCCCTGCACAAAGCTTCTATAAGTTTCCAAAGATCAAGGAGTGCTTAGGGTTCAACAGCGCTGCAAAGCAGGTATGTGGCCAGTTGCAAAGCAACTCTGGATGCTTTTTAGGAGTGTCTTCCTAGATGAGATACTGTCTTGTATGCCAAGTTGTGTATGGATACAAGCCACATCCCAGGTTGCACACAGTCTCATCATGGACCAGACAACCACTGTCAAAAAGAAGGTATTCTGATTCTCATGTGAAAATCACCTTGAAGTATTTATATCTTTCCTGTCTTCCTTGACACTTTCTCTACTGCATGACGTTTATTTATACTTTTTGAACCAGAGATGGAAAGTATGTAGCGCTGTTCCACCTTCCTCCCTGCCATCTCTCCATGATAGATAATTGCATCTGATCAATATGATTGCTCTACTAATCACAAAAGAAGTCTCAACATTTTTTCCACATCATACTCCAGGCAACCACAACCAACTGGTCAATGAAATAGCAGGGGCATGTGACATGAAGCCTGCCTCTTGTCTTTTTGTGCAGCACCAGCTATTTAAAAGCAAGAATCACATCTTCTGTATCTTTTTATGTAATGTAATACCAGCTTACATATCAGAAGAAGAAGGCAATTTGGATTCATTGTACATTCTAATCTCTAGTACAGAACCAAATCAGATGTGGCCTTTTGAGTCATTCAACCAACATGTATGAGGCCAATTCTGATGAGAGTATCTATCATAGCATTGATCTCAAAGAAATTATGTATAGATCACTTATGAGGCCAAAGAGATGGTTCCAGAAATTTGATTGGGTAAGTGCAAGTTGCTATTTTAAACAAATGGCAACAAAAATGTCACTGGATTCTTGGAGAATTACCTTCCAGAAGCAATACTGCCAGACTCTCAGACATCTGGCACTCTGAAATAAAATGACTTTCAGATGGTATATCATACTGAGACATCCTTTCACATTTATTTTCCTCATTACCATTGTTTAAGAAACTGACCAGAGAGGGCTTCTGTGACTGAGATAATGTCTTTGGCATCCTTCACATCAATTGTAAGAAGTCACCCAGACTGACAATTGGACTTGTTTTCATTTCTCCTTTAACGTGCTCAAAGAAGAAGTAAGTAGTAATTTTTGAAAGTGCCTTAAAACTTTTGTGGCCCTCATTAATAACAAATGAGCAGCATGTTTAGGTTTTCATCTGTTATTCTCATGGGCAAAAGCTATTACTGTCTTAACACCCAATTATGTGGCAAATGATGTGGGCAAATCAGCTCTTTTGGGGAAGAGCAGGGAAGGGCTTACTGACCTTTGGAGTAGGCAGCAGAGTCACTGTCCTGTGATGCATTTCAAAGTTTTGACAACGCTTAATGTAGATAGGGTCTTCACTTATCTTTTTCTAATATGCTGTTCTTATTGTCCCTCCTCCCATTTTTTGAGCAGGGAAATGACAATTGAGGACAAATAGCCTGAACTTGATCTTTCTGGAAAATTCCAGCTGTCCAAATGTTGTTACCCCTGATGATCAAGTAAGTTAATGTGTAGAAGAGTGCTCTGAATGGCAAATGGCACAGAGCAGACTGTGATCAATAAATCATGGTCACTCAGCAGGCAGGCCCCATGAGGTTCCAGTAACCACCTGGCCAGATTCCACTTCAACACGCTGGCAGCTCAGAGATACCCAGACTCCCAGGCTTTTCTCCATTGAATGAGACCTTCTGGGATGTCCATCATTTGCACTCTGGCAAGTCACTGGGGAATAAATTTAAGGAATAAACAGATGTCTGTAAATATATGCAACAGCAGCTCTTCCCAGGATGCTTTTTGGGATTTGAGACCATTTTGCTGCAAAGGATAATCCATCTAAAACCTTTTTAGAAAATACCCATACTGATCCTGCATAAGTAGTGGAAAGGACTTTCTGATTTTTCAAAAAGAAAAAAAGGTAAAGTTGACTTTTTGGACAAAGATTATGCAGGCAATAGATAATCATGCCAAATTTCCTGACTCTTTACCCATGTTCTCTCAACACCAGATGCTTTTTTCTAGAAGCTTTGGGCTAACTCAAAAACATTTCAGGAAGCAGCAATGACTGCAAACCAGGAGTGTTTTAAAGCAGGTATCTTCTGTAATAATGGCCAGTCTGGCACTGTGTGGTAAACCCTTTACCAGGAGACTTATCACATTAATACACCATTCTCTTCTCAACCACTCACAAACCTGCCACCAGCAATATTGTCATTGACCTGTGGGTGAACTGAGTCCCTGAGAGGTCAAGCAGGCTTAACAGGTAAGTTTCCACAGCTTCTACAAATGAATGATTCAGAGGAGCAGGGAATAGGGAAGGCTATTCATTTTATGAGATCTTCAAATCAAAGGTGGCCAAGAAATAAAAAATAATCTAATTTTATTTATTAACTCATATGTAAAAGTGCTAAATATAAGGAAATTTCATTTGACTCTGTCACACACACATTTGGGGCAACAGGGATTTATTCTGAGTACAAGGATAGCTCAGCATTAGAATATCTACAAATATAATCTACTACACTGAAAGAATTAAGAGAGAAAATGGTGAGATTATTGCAATTATAGTGAGCTGCATGGTGGCCTCAAAAGTTATGTCCTCATCCTGATCCCTGAACCTGTGAATCTTACATTATTTGAAAAAAGTACTCTTGTGTATATATAATTAAGGACTCTTGATATAAGGAAATCAGTCTGGATCATCCAAGTAGATTCTAAAATTAATGGCATTTCCCCTTGTAAAAGTTATAGGTAGAAGACCAAGCAGAAGAAAAATGAGATTTGCAAGTGAGTTCAGTGACTGGAGTGATGCACTTATGGGTAAGGGAATACCAAGATACCAGAAGATGTCAGAAGCTGAGAAAGAGAGGGGCATGGAGTTGATCTTTCCTTAGAACCTTCAGAAGAAATCATTTCTGATGATACCTTTATTTCAAACTTTTGGTGTCCTGAACTAGAGAGAATAAATTTCTGTTATTTTTATTTGTCCAGCTTGTGGTAATTTATTACACAATCTACAAAAGACTAATACACCAATAAAGAAAAATCCTTCAAAAAATTGAACAGTTATTCATAGATAGTAATTTTTAACAAGGAGTAGAAGGAAAAGGGTATTTGCAGATAGAAAGAAGGTATTTGCAAAATAGATATCAACAAAGGATTTAATATTCACTATGTAGAAAGATTCACAAATCTAACAAGGAAATATCATCATTATGTATGAACAAGCAATTCACAAAAGGGGAAACCCACTTAGTCTCCCTTGAAATCAAGAAAGTGCAAATAACAAATGAGATTATTGGCACTGGGACAACCTCAGCAGCCAAGAGGAACCTCAGCAGCCAAGAGGAGCCTCAGCTGCCCTACCCCACACCTGAAAGACCTCAGCAACTGAAGGGATAATTGGCTGCCCTTCCCCACATCTGGAAGACCTCACCAGCCCATGAACCATCAGTGACCCCTTTCACCACATAAACGACCTTGGTAGGCTAGGAACAGTGTAGTGAGTTTCCTCTCAAATAGAAGACCTCAGTGGGTCAACAGGAGTCTCAGCGAACTCTCCCCACAGCTGGAGAACATTGGCATGCTGGCAAGAGTGTGGATGAGTCCTTCTTCTATACAGAGAACCATGGGTGAGTTTGCAAGAGTGCCAATGAAGCCTCTCCCCACCTAGAGTAACCGAAAAGGGCCTAGGAAACACCCAGTAACACAGTAGGTCCCCATTTGGGATGCATGCTATATAGAGGTGGATCTGGTGGCCTGAAACAGCCCAAAACTGCAGTAACAATAGGAGCTAAAGACTGGCTTACATCAATACTCCTAGACTTCTCAGCCTAGAAAAAATATAGGACTCATCTGACAGGCCCCACAAAAGGAATCAGGTGACTGGCCCCTCCTCTACATTGTAGGACCTAGCAACTGGCAAATGTCAACCACACAGGATGATCCTAAGACACAAAAAATGGACAGCTGAGACTAGCAGAATTGAAAAGATCAAAATATTGACCAAAGAGGTGAAAATGACAAAACAAAAAGAAAAATGCAATCTCAAATGCCCAGTTCATCAGGAAGAAACACAGGAGGCATCAAAATAGAGGACACTGAAAGTCATATGCCTGAAATTTCTGAAAAGAATGCAAGTGAAATAAAGAAACAAATCCATGAGGCTATACAGGAAATCAGATCAGAAATAATCTCTCAGGTAAAGAAAGAAATGACAACCTTAATAAAGGAGTTGCTCAGCATATCTAGAGAAGACATAGATTAAAAAAATGTACAAGAGCACAGGAAAATGATGGAAACGTTGAGTGAACAATATAGGAAAGAAATAGAATGCATGAAACAGATTCAAAGAGCTATCCAGGAAATTAAAAATTGCATTGAAAACTGGAGAATCTGCTTGAGTGAAACTGAAGATAGATTTTTCAGACCTTGAAGTCAGGATCATAGATAGCAATCAAAAAAGGAAAGAACTTTAAAAGGGGGGGGGATCATGTAATAACAATTCAACAACTTCAAGATGGTAGAAAGAAAAAGAATATATGACTGATAGGTGTCAATGAAAATGCAGGAGTCAACACAAATGACAAAAATTATTCGCAGAAGTACTAGCAGAAAATTTCCCATGCATGGGAAAAGAATCTGATATACAGATAAGTGAGACCTATAGAATTCCAAAGAGTTATAACCAAAAACATCTACATGCAGACATATAGTAATCAAGGTCCCTAAAATTCATCATAAAAACAGAATACTAAAAGCTGTTAGAGAAAAGACACAATTGACCTAACAAGGAAAACCCATTAGAAATATGACTGAATTCTCAACACACACCCTCAAGTCAAGATGAATTTGGAGTGAAGTACTTCAAGTCCTGAAAGAAAACAACTTTCAACCCAGATTCAATACCCTGCAAAACTTTCTTTCAAAATAGACAGATAAATAAGATACTTCCTGAGATTTTTTTTCCTTTAACAGTTTCTTACCCTTTCCCCAAATTTATTGGGGATTTTTTATGAGAAGAAAAGAAAAGAAGGAAGGGAAAAGAAAATATATAAATTTGTGTGTATATATATATATATATATATACACACTTAAGATAGCTAAGATGATTGCACTACTAAATTTATTAGTTCTTAGAACAAAATAGTTAACATTCATAGGACTGGACCAATTCTGTATGCCTATACCTGGCAATGTGAGCAAGTCTTGAAGACAACTACACAAAATAACAACCTTTGGTATCTTCCTATCACCTTGTTTACAAAGCCTATATTGTTATTGTTTTGAGCTCTGTATTATTATTATTAATCTGTCTTTAATGTTTCTTGTTTTTCTTGTGCTTTAGTCTTCTATTCCCTCTAGCACACAGAGGATAGATGTACACGTATATGCTTATACATGCCTAGAACTACTCCTAAAGAGTTTACAAGAACAGATTTTATTAAGTATCAAGATATGAACAGCTACTTTGAAGAAAATGAGACATTATGGTAGTCATAGCTGATTTCTTATCTTCATGTTCTGAAGTCCAATAATGCTTTTATTCTTTGATTTGATTGGTTTAAGTTTGTTTTCTACTATTTGATTGCAATATTCAAGAAGATATGAACAGCTTTTTTGAAGAAAACAAAGGACATTAAGGTAGCCATTGTTGATTTCTTATTGTCTTGTTTGAAGGCCTGTAATACTTTCATTCTTTTGTTTTATCTGGTTTTATATAATTTTGTTTTGTTTGAATTTATTGTGTGTGAATGTATGAGCAACCATTTCAAAGAAAACAAGAGACACTAGGCTAGCCATTGTTGATTTCCTGTCATTATGTTTTGAAGACCTATATGGCTTGCATTGTTCTGTTCTGATCTGCTTTGTTGTGTTTTACTCTGTTTTGTTTTGTTTTATTCTCTTTAAAATAAAAAAGAGTTAGCATAGCCCAATATATGTATGAAATCAGGAGTTCAACACTTTTGAAAAATATGAGCAAAACATCTGATTCAAGTTTGAAAAATATAATTTGAAAATTATAAGTGAAACACTCAATTCAGTTATATTCTTTAGAATTCCAAAAAATAACTCATTAATCTGATTGGTGTGCCAAGTACATTACTCCTATATCTAATCTTACAACCAAAATTTAAATAGTCAGAAAGTTATGCATGGTAAAACTATGTGGAGACAGACATCAAGATCACAAAATCCATAAATAAAGGTCTATTTCCAAAATAGAAAATTTAAAGACTATCACAACACCCAACACACTTATTTAGCTTTTGGCTTGTTATTTAATGTCTAGAAAAATCAAATGATTTCTTTAATTTTCAGATAAAAGCACTATATGAAATTGGAAACTGTTCTTGACAACTTTATTCTCATTTTTTAATTGTATGATTTATAAGAGGAATTTATCATTCTCTTTTGAAATTCTGTCTACTTTTTTAAATGCCTTGGAGAATTAATCTGGCCAGTATCCAAATAACAGTTATACTAATATTCAAAATGTCCCTTGGCATGATACTTTTTAATGTATTGAACTAAATGGTCTTTTCCCTAAATACTACCTTCTGGGTTTAAATTTGCCTGAATTGCCAAATAGGTTCTTTATGTTTTCTTTCTTTTTTCTCACTAAAAGCTTCGATCTGAAATACATTTCTGGTTTATGACTTTCTGCTTCCTTATAGATAATTTAGTAAAATCAGATGGCATTTGCAAAAAAGACAAAGACAGCTTCTTTCTTCAAAGGTAATACACAGTTATTCATGTATGAATTTATCATGTCAATAAACTAGTTAAATTTTTTTAAAAAAAGATACTTCCATGACAAAGAACAACTAAAGAAATTCATGTCTATCAAACCAACCCTAGAAAGAATATTGAAAGACATACTAGAGAGACAAAAATGACTACAATTCTTGGAGCAACAACAGAAAGAAACCACCAGGCAGGGCAAGGAATTAAACAAGGGAGAAAAACAGGAAACCAACAACAGGTAAATAACATGACAAAGTTAAGCTAGTATGTATCAGTTATATCCATCAATGTAAACAGTCTCAATTCACCGATTGAAAGAAATAGGTTGACAGAATGGATCAAGACACAGGACCCAACAACATGCTGTACACAAGAAACACATCTGACTCAAAAGGAAACTCATAGACTAAAAGTCAAAGGATGCAAAACAATATTCCATGCCACAGGAACCCAGAAAAAAGCAGGGGTAGCTATTCTGTTTTCAGACAATATGAATTTCAAACCAAGAATAATGTAAAGAGATAAACAAGGTCACTACATACTTTTTAGGGGAAAAATTCAAGAGGAAGAGATAATAGTCATAAAGATATATGCTCAAAATATAAGAGCACTCAACTATATAAGAAAGATACTAACAGACATGAAAAACCAAATATGCAATAACACGATTGTAATGGGGAAACTCAATACTCGATTGTCACAAAAAGATGGATCAACTAGACAAAAAATTGGCAAAGAAATAACAGAACTGAATCAAACCTGTGAGCAAATGGAATTAGTGGATGTTTACAAAGCATACCACCAAATGACATCAGAATACACATTCTTCTGAGCTGCACATGGGACATTCCCTAAAATAGCCAACATATTAGCCCATAGAAAATGCTTAAGTAAATGCAAAGGGATTGAAATTATTCCATGCATATTATCTGACCATAGTGCACTGAAATTGGAAATTAATTGCAAAAAAACCTGAAAAACCTACATGAACACAAGGAAAATAAATAACACTCTCCTGAACAAACAATGGGTTACAGATGAAATCAAAGAACAAATTAAACAATATTTACAATCAAATGAAAATGCAGATACAACATACCATACCCTGTGGGACACAACGAAAGCAGTCCTAAGAGGGAAATATATAGAAATGAATTGTCACATCAGGAAAACAGAAAGAGCACAAATAAACAACCTAATGCTGCACCTCAGCTTCCAGAAAAAGAAGAGAAAGTCAAGACCAAATCTAATAGAAGGGAGGAAATTATAACGATCAGAGAAGAAATTAATGCAATTGAGACTAAGAAAACAATACAAAGAATTAATGAAGAGTTGGTTCTTTGAAAGAATAAAGAAAATCAATAAACCCCTAGTGAACTTCATCAAGAAAAGGAAAGAAAAAACTCAAATTCATGCAATGAGGAATGAAAAAGGTGAAATTACTACAGGTCTTGTAGAAATTCAGAAGATCATGAATACCCACTTTGAAGACTTTTATTCACATAAGCTGGAAAACACATAGGAAATGGACATGTTCCTAGAACCATATGAATTACCAAAGTCAAATCAAGAAGATATAAAATTTTGAATAACCCAATATCAGTTGCTGAAATTGAAAACATTATTAAAAACTTACCAACAAAGAAAAGCCCAAGTTCTGATGAGTTCATGGCTGAATTCTACAAGAAATTTATAGAAGATTTAAAGCCAATATTCCTCAAACTCTTCAATGAAATTGAAAGGGAATCAGTTCTCCCTAAATCATTCCTGGAGGCAAGTATTACTCTGATACCAGAACCAGAGAAGGAACCAACCAAAAAGAAAAACTACAGGCCACTCTCCCTAATGAACATAGATGCAAAAATTCTCAATAAAATACTAGCAAACAGAATGGAGTAAATCATCAAGATTATACATCATGACCAAGTGGGATTCATCCCAAGAATGCAGGGATGGTTCAACCTGTGCAAATCAATAAATGTAATACACCACATCAACAGAGCCAAAGACAAAAATCACATGAGCATCTCAATAGATGCAGGAAATGCTTTTGTTAAAGTCCAACACTTGTTTATGTTAAAAACCCTGAAGAAAATTGGAATAAATGGCATCTATCTCAGTCTGATAAAAGTCATTTATGACAAACCAACAGCCAACATCATACTAAATGGACAAAAACTGAAAGCTTTCACTCTAAAGTCAGGAACAAGACAAGGATGTCCACTATCACCACTCCTATTTGATATAGTTCTGGAAACATTAGTCAGAGCAATTAGACAAGGGCGAGAAATAAAAAGAATAAGGATGGGAAAGGAAAAATTTAAATTTCCACTATTTTCATGTAACATGATACTCTACATAGAAGACCCCAAAAACTCCATCAAAAGACTATTAGAGTTGATAAACAAATTCAGCAGTGTAGCTTGATACAAAGTAAACACTCAAAAATTAATAGCATTCCTGTACACAAACGACAAACTCACTGAGAGAGAAATTATGGAAATAAAACCTTTTACAACAGCATTAAAAAATGAAATACTTAGGAGTCAACCTAACAAATGATGTAAAAGACTTATACATTGAAAACTATAGTACTCTAAAAAAGGAGATTGAAGAGCATGTCAGAATATGGAAGGATATTCCTTGCTCTTGGATAGGAATAACCAACATTGTGAAAATGATCATACTCCCAAAACCGTTATGCAGGTTTAATGCAATCCCTATTAAAATAACATTAACATACCTCACAGATATAGAGAAAACATTTCTAAGATTCATTTCAAAACAAAAGAGACCTAGAATAGCAAAGGCAATTCTGGGCAACAAAGGCAAAGGAGGAGGCATCAGAGTCTCTGATTTGAAATTATACTACAAACTACACTGATAAAATCAGCATGGTGCTGGCAAAAAAAAAAAAAAACAGACCTGAGGACCAATGGAACAGATTAGAAAATGAAGATATAACTACAAAAACACTCACTCACCTTATCTTTGACAAAGAAGAAAAACATGTTCACTGGAAGAAAGATAGCCTCTAATAAATGGGGCTCGAAAAATTGGCTTTCCACATGCCTGGAAGTAGACCCATGTCTATCACCATGCACTAAACTAAAATCAAAATGATCAAAGGTCTAAATACTAAAATAGAGACACTAAATCTAGTGGAAGGCAAGGTAGGTAGAAATTTTGAAGACATAGGGGTTGGCAAAGAATTCATACAACAAAATGCAAACTACATGGGAAGTACTTCAAAGAATCAACAATTGGGATCTCATCTTTAAAAAGCTTTGGCACTTCGAAAGAAATCACCAACAGAGTGAAAAGAAAACCCACAGAATGGGAAAAAATTTTAGCCAGCTCTCCTTCAGACAAAGGATTTATATTGAGAACTTATAAAGAATTGAAAAACATCAGGACCTCCAAATTCAAAGACTCAACCCAATAATGGGCTTCTGAGATGAACACACACTTCTCAGTTGAATAAATACAAATGGAAATTAAATACATGAACGAATGTTCAACATCTCTGGTAATTCAAGAAATGCAAATTAAACCATCATGGAGATTCCATGTCACTCCAGAAAGAATGACTGCCAACAAGAAATCAACAGATAACAAATGTTGGCAGGGCTGTGGGGAAAAAAGAATATTTCTCCACTGTCGGTGGGAGTGTAGATTGAGACAGTGACTGTGGAAGTCAGTGTGGAAATTCCTCTAAAAACTAGGATTGGAAGTCTCATTCAATCCAGCTATTCACCTTCTGTGTATTTTCCCAGAAAAATTGAAAACGTCATGCCACAGCAATATATGTACATCCATGTTTATTACAGCACAATTTGTAATAGCTAAATCTTGGAAACAATCCAAATGCCTATCAACAGTGGAATAGATAAAAAGATGTGGTATTTTTATACAATGGAATACTACTCAGCTATAAAGGAGGATAACCTTATCTTTTATAGGTAAATGGAGGCAATCTGAGACCATACTTATAAATGAACTAAATCAAACTTGAATGTGCAAATACAGTATTATCTCCCTAGTGTAAAAAAAAAACTGAAAGAGTAATAAGATCCAAAATGTACAATAGATATTGTGATAATGAAAGGGAAAGAAATTGCTCAAAAGGAAAGAACAACTGGGATAGGGAAAAGCAGAAGAGGAAGAAGGGAAACGATTATATGTACATATGCATATATATAGGTATATATATATATATATGTGTGTGTGTGTGTGTACATATATATATATAAAAGATAGACAACTATACCACTAATCTCTGTTAGTTCATCAAAAAGAACTGTTAGTGCTTTCATTGTTTGACTGTTAGATCATTTTTTTCAAGCCTAAATCTTGTAACCTGAACAACTTCTAAAATAACAGTATGCAATATATTAACTAGTGTTAATTCCCTATTTTTTTGAAATTCTGTATTGTTTCTATCCTTTTCTTCTATTTTGCTTTTCAAAATAATAAAAAAAACCCAAATGAGATTATTGCACATTTATCAATTTGGCTAAATTTAAGTTGAAAATATCAAGTTGATGACAATGCATAAAAATGAATTCAGCAGACCTGATGGCTCAAATTTTGTCCATCCTCATGAAAGTTTGCTCATGTCAAAGTTCTTAACTGTTTTAGAGACTGAGCTATTGGACTATTCCCTATATTACCAACTAATAAGTCTATTTGCACCTGAGGCATTTAACTATGTTGTACAATTTGTGTAGATAATTTGTGCAAATCCTATGATTTATGATTAACAACTTTCCTTTTGCAAGTCTGGGGTTGCAGTAACTTTAGCTAGTCACAGAAGTGGCATATGTTTGTGTACAAGCTTGCATTAAAAACTCCATAACTTTGGACTCTAGGAAGCTTCACTGAGCAGAAAACCGCTCACAGCAGTTGCTGCAGTGAGTTGCTAGAAAAGTAAACATGCCCTGTAGAGTCCACTGGGAGAGATTTCTGGAAGCAAGTTTCCCAAGAAATGGCCAGATGTGCCTTTTCCTTTATTGTCCCTGCTTTGAATCCTTTTAGAATAATGGACCATATCCATGAGTAATCACTAGTACCTCTAAGTCCTGTGAGTCCTTTCAGAAAATTGCTGGACTAAGGAGCAGTCTTAGGAACCACCCAAACAGCAAGGATGTTGAGAACAGGATTCTCCCACATAGCTGATATGCTGAACAGTTTGGAGAGCAACATGATAAGCATCAGTTAAGTCAGTAAAGTTAAAGACACACAGGCACTAAAACCCAGCAAGTGCTCATGTTTCTAAACTGAAAAACCTCTCCCTCAAAACCATACACAAAAAATCCACTACAGTATTATTCCTAGTTGCATATACTTTTAAAATTTGCTGATAGAAAAATGGAAAAATAAACAGTCATATTTTTGTATAACAGAAAAATTCCAAAGCATTTCAAATAAACAAGAACTACAGGGATGTGCTTAAAATTCAAAAATGTGCAAACTTATATGCAGAGTAGGATACCATTTATAATAAGTTTAAAAGCATACAATGAATTATTCGAAGTATAAAGATGACACATACTTAAATTTATGACAGAGGTTATTCCAAAAAAAGAGAAAAGAACAGAATAATTGTAGGGAGATAGCAAAGATCTGCAGAAAAAAGTATAGCAAAATACTACAATTTGTTAAAGCTCAATGGCAAATTTGTTATTCTGTACATTTGAAGCATCCACAATTTAAAAAAATAGAAAAAAAAAGAGTCAAGTAATTTGCTTAAGGTCATCAGTTAAATCACACAGTAGTTGAGCTGCAGTTTCCAAGCCTGGCCACGAATTTCACTGCATGTTCTCCTATGTCAGGAGCCTATGGATTGAAATCCAGGCAAATTAACCTCTCTCACAGTATGTTCAGAGACCAATGAATAAAGTTTAAGCAAAATGCTCGTTTTACTTTGAAACTTTAGATACTATTCACAATATTTAATTATATTTTGAGTCCTTATAAAGCTCTTAATATGAAAGACCCCACATTAATGACAAAGGTCTTATAAATAAACTTCAAGAGGTAATAAAAACTCTAGAGATAGAATAGTTGTTAAATATCTAGTTATAGGGCACCTTCTCATTTAAAATGTTGAAAAATAATATTAGAATCAATATGAAGTTCTTAAGACATACAACTTGGTCAAATGACTATCAATTAAGGGCAATTCTTAATTAAATAATCTATATATAGTGATGGGTTTACTTCATTTTATGAGGGAAATAGATGCTTCTCCCTTTGCATTAAAACTTGTATGTCTGAAACCAATTTTTTTCTATTGAAAGATGAAAAATCAGAAAAAAATGCAATCAAACCCTAGAGTTCTCAGAAGAAAAAAACAGGAGATATAAGGCCTATGTGCTGATGCTATCATATAATTTTAGCTTTTAAATAGGGGATGACTACTGTTAATTATTATTTCAAAGTTTCCCTAATTACAAGGCATTGTGTTTATGCATTTTGTCGATATACTTTCAATTTAACTTCACAAGCATTTCATAAGAAACTATTCTTAAGAGAAGCATTGCTTTAAATTTTGTAGAGGTAAAAAATCTCCTTACTGTAATAATAATAATCAAACACACTACTACAATTGTGACTCTTTTAGATGTCTTTCAAGTACCAAAATCTTTGCTAAAAGAGTTGCATAATGAGGAGGAGACAAAAATATGTGTGTTTGGAAGCAGAGATTGAATAACATAAAAAATACTCAAGCAGCTTGTTAAGACCAAAGAGCAGAAATGGAGACGTGTTTGGAGAATGAAATTTTAAAGTACAAAATAGTGAAAGCAGAGATGTTCCTAGGGATGGTAAGGGTGACACTTATGACTTTTTCATTGCTGCCATAACAAACTTAATGGCTTAAACAACAGAAATTTATTGTCTTACATTTCTGTAGATCAGAAATTCACATGGTATTTATAGGACTAGAGTCAAGGAATAGAGTTGTGCTCCTTTTGGAGGCTTCAGAGGAAAATCTGTTTCTTTTCCTTTTCCAACTTCTAGAGTCTGCCTGCATGCCTGGTGACCCTTCCTTCAACCTCAAGCCAGCTACAAAAGTCAAGGTCTACTCAACATGATATCACTCTGACCCTGTTTGCTGCCTCCTTCTTCCTGTTAAACAGAAAAAAGGTGCTTATGATTACATTGATCTACTTGGATTTTCCAGGATAATTTTCCTCTTAAAGTCAACTAATTAGTGCCGGATATGGTGACACACACCTGTAATCCCAGCATTTGGGAGGTTGAGGCAGGAGGATCGCTGTGAATTTCAGACCTGCCTGGGCTACCTAGTGAGTTCAAGGACAGCCTGAACACCATAGCAAGAGCCTGTCTCAAAAAAACCAACAACAACAAATCAACTAGTTAGCAATTAATTCCATCTGCTGATTCAACTTTTGCTATGAATTATAGCATGTTTATAGACTATAGGAATTAGGATATGGATATTTTGGATAAAGGAATTTTTACCTGCCTTATGTCTTACATTTTACATTTCAGGCAACAAGAAAGGGAGTTTGGTTTCCTTTCCATCTGTTCCAATTTCAGTTTAGCAAGTGAGATATATCTTGGTCCATCTTGACACAAGATTCTATATCAGCTGCCATACAGGGTCTGGTAGCGTGTGCCTATAATCTCAGCTACTCAGTGGCTAAGACAGGAAAATAAATCACAAGTTCAAAACCAGCCTGATGAATTTAGCGAGATCCTATCCCAACTTAAAAAATTTTTAAAAGGATGGTGATGTAGCTCAATGTGAGACCCTGGTTCAACTCATACAGATTCAGCATGATTGCCCACAGCAGAGCTCAGAGAGACTTAACTGCAAGGTGAGTAAAGGGAGCAGCCAGAGATGATGATGGAGAGGAGGGGTGGGAAACATACTCCTTCATCTTTTTTGGGCATTGTTCTTCTCACTCTTACTTTTATACATACCCCACTGTTATGGTTCCACATGGCAGTTTGTTTTGTTTTGTTAGTACTGAGGTTGCATGAGACGTTTGGAAAGATTTGGAGATCTGGGCTAGAAAAGCCCCAATGGTAAAATGCTATAAACAGAACTTGATGAGTATGGTTAGAAGTATGGCAAACTACTGATACCAATGCAAACAGTAAAGGCCAGAATTAGGAGGTCTCAGGTGAGAACAAGAACTCCATTGGCAGTTGAGCTAAGGGTATTTGTATAAAACTCTAGCAGAAAATTTGTCTACATTTTGTCAACATTCTGAGACTTTGCAGACACTAAGGTGGTGAACTAATTTATTTGGAGGAACAAATTCTAAGGCAGCACAACATTCAGGCTATGACATGGGTACTGCTGATTGCCTTTAGCCAGATTTATGGCGAGATTCAGGGGCAAATAACAGACCAGAAAAATTTGGAAAATGTAAAATTTGACCCAAAAGGAACTATTTGTAAAGTTGGAGCAAAAGAGATATGGTTGCCTCAGAGATTAGTGCCATTGAAAAAGAACCAAGTACTTTGTACAGTGACAAGAAGAGAGATGCCCTGAGAAAAATCTCAGAAATCAGCAACCCCCTACCATCACTTACTCAAGGGTGCAAAACTGTTCAGCTTTCATTTGAAAGCTCCTAGGATGGCTGCTCAAGAAGGGTGACTTGAGGAATTGGTTTTTCAAGATTCACTTCATTGTGCTCATCCTCCAGAAACTCAGAAGCTGCCACATCCATGATTCCAGGGGGCTTGGTTAATGCTCAAACTGGCAGTCAGTGTCAGAGTGAATACATTCTTCCTCTATGATGTTTTTGTCTTGGAATCAGTCAATCATAAAATGAAAATGTGGACCAGTTGAGACTTTCTTACTTTAATTTGTGTGTGTCAAATAGTGTGCCCAGAAACAGGAAAACCGACTAGTCTGTAGAGTGTACCAACTGTTGGGGTGTAAATACCCTACCATGGCAAATGTTTCAGCAACAAACCTGAAGTCACTAAATACAAATTAGGGAAATCAACTAGCACAAGCCAGTTCCAGAACACTCTTGGCTTTTTATTCTTTATGACAATTCTCCTTTAAACTACTGTATCTCATCCAATGGAAGACCAGGTCACTAGATCAAGGCTTCTGCACAGGCCTTTGAAGGGATCTTTTACTGACAGACCTCTCCTATCCAACCTTCTCTCACCCTCCTTAGCAACTGAGCATCCAATCACAACACATGGGAGGGAAATAACACAAAAGGATTTGCTAATGTTTGACTCAATTTTGACAAGAGTAGCTAGCCAATGGGTGAATAGTGACTACAGCAAATAAAAGGGGATGAGTGAGTGAGATACAGTGGATAATAACCAACCAGATCACATGGGTTTTGACTCAGTTCCTCCACTTTCTAACTCTACAACATTTGCATAGTTTCTTACCCACTCTGTGCCTCTGATCATGATCTGAAAAATGGGAATTTTCTAAGATGTTAATGTTATTTGTGTCAGGCACAAGATGGAGGTTTCCTAAAAGTTACCAATGTTTTCAGTCCACAACAAGAGTACCACAAACACATTTAATCTCCAAAAAGCAAAAGCAAATTCCTCTCCAAAACTCTAAATGGCAGCTAATATGTATTTTCTCTACTTTCACAAAAAAATAATCAAATGTCAGCCTTGTAAATATTTATGATCCTAAGCAGACAGTTCATATTTGAACATCAATTGTTTAAAGATGATTTGAGTGCTTTTTGACAGAAATCTTATATCTTCTACATTCCCTGTACACAATACTTTAGAAAATATGCCTTTATAATGTTTTCCAGGATAAGGTCAGAAAAGCTTTGAGTCTCAAGTCACTAAATATGATTGTATAGGCCCATCCAGAGTTTCATTTATTCTGGCCATAACTTTTGTAAAGGTTAGAAGCAATAAGTTCCACCGTCAAGAGGTCACCTCTCATTTATAATTAAATATTATTTAAGTCATAATGTTTTCACTTCTCAGATGAATTTCTTGGTAGAACACAACTGTGAAAAGAGGAAAAAGGCAAAAAAGTTATCA
Organism: Cuniculus paca; assembly: GCA_004365215.1. NCBI lineage: Eukaryota > Metazoa > Chordata > Mammalia > Rodentia > Cuniculidae > Cuniculus > Cuniculus paca. The sequence goes on along the minus strand of RJWT010001342.1, from coordinate 15,082 downwards.
CAACTATAAAGTTTACTACGGTTGTTCCAAAAGGACAAGAAAGAGGCATGGAAATTAACTTCAGTTAAGTATTCTGTAGGAAACTACTTATAAGTTTAAACAAGCCATCTAGGCTTTGGTTTCCTTTATCACGAGAAAAAAATATTAAAGTCTCTCAATGCTTAGCATTGTTTATATACTTTTTTTTTTTTTGTACTGGGAATTGGACTCATGACCTCACACTTGCCAGGCAAGCACTTATGCTGCTGAGCTAAATCCCCAGTCCCTGTTTATGTACTATTAATTACTCATTTAAAATATGAAATTACTTCTGAATTTCTGATGCATCATTCTGCCCTAAAACAAAGTAATCCTGTGAATGAAACAGTTGGAATCTAGGAATCACAGGAAACTGGACACATTGTATTCAACAAAACTATCTCTGAAATCATGGGGTTCAAGTGTACCATCTCATCAATACTCTGACCAGAACAAAAAATTAATTATTTAAATCAAATGGTTAATTTACATAATTAAGTGATTTTGTAAATTAAGTTAATTTAAATAACAATCAGCGGGTATTTAAATTTTTTTTTAAATTTCGGTGCTTATCGAATTTTTCTTCCTTTGCCAGAAAAAGCAAGACAAAAAGGAAATAGTAAAAGGCCTTATAAACAATCCACTATGTCTTCTTAAGAACCAAACATACTATATAAATTGATCAGAGATCGAAAATCTGTGATCACCTACCAGAACTGTGTTGGTATGATGTACCAATTAGAAAAGCAAGTTACTCACTTTCCAGAATACCTGACTGATACATAATTGTACGAGGGTGAGGAATTCTTTACATGTGAACAGTCCATAAAACTGACAGAAAGCTTTGTTTCTAAGCATGAAAGAGAAAAGTTTCTAAAATATAACACTTATGTTCTGGCTCCTTTACTTAAAATAAGGAGCTCCATTAGCCTTTCTAGAAATTTAGGTTTGGTGTTTTTTAACCTCCACAATTGTTTAATATGGTGCTGGTTGATAATCAGTCACATTCTATTGGGACCTCTTCACTAGCTCACTCACTTCCTTACTGTGAAGCTCCCTCCCACTATCCAGCCTGAGAAGGCTGGGCACTAGCTTTCCCAGCCTGCCTTGCACCTACAATCTGAACATGTGACCCAAACTTGGCCAATTCTGGAGGACTTGAGCAAAAGAAGAGGGAGTGGCTTGCTTTATTTTGGTCTGATTTTAGTGTAAATTAAAGGATACGATTAAAGGAGATTATGAACTCAGACTTCTTTTCTAGATGTGACTGCATTCACCTCTAAGGGAAACCATGATAATACCTGACGATGACAAACACTTGGGTCCTTGGAAACATCATTAAGCCACTGAGATAAACCTTGGTAAGAACCAACAAACCTCTTTCTGAAGTTCTGGGTAAATGGGAAATGAATATCTTCTTCTGAAATCACTGTAGTCAAGAGATTCTTTAGTTGCAGCTAAAAGCACTTAGCTTATCATCAAAGTCCCCAGGAAAAACCAAACTGGGGTTTGGATAACCTAGTAACCCTTCTATTTTAGTCACTTTCTGTGTTTCTAAGATACAATACCCAAAAAACACAACTTATCTTGGCTCATAGTGTCAGAAAGTTCAGTCCATTTTTGGCATGCTTAAACATAGAAACGGCATGGTGGAGCTGCATAGTTCAGCAAAGCTGCTCGCATCATGGCAGAGAAAGAAGAAAAGAGCTGAGGAGGAGCTTATATCCTTCCAGGTCTCACCCCAAGGGAGCTGCCTCCCCTGACCAGGGTTCACCCCCTAACAGCAATAGTGCCCCCAAGTTTCATTTCTCATTCTCTTCACAACAGCATGTGAGGCTCTTGGTGGACATCTACATATAAATCATAGCATTCTTCCTTGTCTCCTAAAAGACTCATGTGTATCTCTTCATGTACAGTGAATTTAGTCCATCATTAAGAGTCACCAAAGTCTTAGCAGCTTCAGTAGTGCTGAAAAGTCCAAGTCCAAAGTCTCCTCTGCGACTCCAAGCAAACGTTTAGCTGTGAGCTCCTGTAAAAACAAAAAGAAAGTTAAACATTAGACATATACAATGGCATAGGATAAACATTCCCATTGCAAAAGGAAGGAATAGAGGAATAAAAAGGAATGGCACCAAAGCAAGACTGAAACCCAACAGGACAAATGTTAATCCTATAGCTCCATGTCCAGGACCTGGGAAAAATATGTGAACTCCAAATAACATGGACAGCCCCAACCCTAAGCCATTTCCTGTTGCAGCTCTCAAGACCTCTCTCTTGAGCTGGCTTTATTTACTCCCTGTGGCTATCTTCAGGCATTCCATAATCCTGGATTCTTGAACTTCTTTGGGTCCCCACTGCACTTTTCACTTCACTCTTACAGCTTCATATACTGCTTTCTCACGTCTTGAGATTCCAGGTCTTTTAAAATTCAGGTGAAAACTTCCCTGAACCCACAACTTTTACATTCTGCATGACTCTAAAGCCAACATCTTGTGGATAATGCCATGGTCTGCCACCCACTCAAGCAACAACTGGGCACTCATGGGTCATGACTACAGAGGCCTACAAATGCCTAAATGGCTGAACACTGGGGAACATTTCCCTCTTTGGCCCAGAAAAAGCAGAGTTCCTCAGGGTTCTCTTCCCAAAACAAAGTATTTTACTTTTTCCAGGTGAAAGTTGGAGTTTTGCTATTTCCTGGGATGGCCTTAAGATATTTTTCCTATTTTCCTGGCTCAAGGTATGTGGCTTATTTTTGATGCTAACTTTTTCAGCAACTAATCTGGGTTAAAATTTTACAGGCCACAATTTTACAGACACTTCATTTCTGACCACCAGAAAAATCTTTGAAATTAACTTGACTCTTTGCAGCTGCTTCTCACAGTAGATATGGCTAAGAGTACCCATGTCACAGTGTCAATACAGAGCTTCTTTGAAATTTCCTCCAATAGATTCATTAGTTTGGTACCTTTAATCTCTGTCTCCTTCAAAGTCTCAGGACATGAACAAAATGCAAACAAATTTTCTCCCACACATAGCCTTCTGTCCAATTGCCAATGGAGTCCTTCTTCCCAAATGAAATTTCTTGAGCCTGGTCTTTACCATCTGCATTTCTAGCAGTATTCTGGTCTTCTGAGCTCTGATCAGTATTTCACTTAAAACTTGGCTTATAGCATTCTAGGGCTTTTCTAGCTGGCATCTACAAATCTTTCCAAACTCTTCCCATGAACCAGTTCCAAAGACTTCTGAATCACACAGTCAGCCAAATCACAGCAATGACTCCATTTCTCTGGTAGTGTCTTAGTCAGTTTTTCATTGCTGAGATACAATACCCAACTAAAGTAGGAGAGGCTTATTTTGTCTCACAGTTTCAGAACTTTCAGACCTATTTGGCAGGCTAAAATGTAGAAATGACCTGCAATGGAACACAGTGGACAAAAGCTGCTCATTTCATTGTGGCCAGGAAGCAGAGAAGGAAGAGATCTAGGTAGGAAGATATAACTTTTCAGTTTAAGGTCCCAGCAACCAGCCTTCCCTGAGCAGGCCCTACCTCCAAACAGCAGGTCATCAGTAGCACCCCCAAGTTGCAAAAGTCCCACCTATGAGCACGTGAGGGTATTGATGAACATCTAGCTAAAAACTGTTACACTTTCTAAGACTGTAACTCTATGAGTTGATATTCAAGAAGGACTTTCATTGGGCAGGAAATAATTAAAGAGTTTCTTTGTAGACTTGTGTGCTTAGGATACTTGGTTGCAAAGACTATGGATGGGAGGAAGGGCTAATAATAGTGCTTTGGCATTCAAATAACAAGCTGTACCATAACCTCTTGCTGTGACCTCTGAGCACTGTACAACCTCAGCTCCATTACATACTAAGACATAACAGTGCTCACCTCAAGCCTTCTGACAGAATTTGTGTGCCCTTGGTACATGATGTCATTGATTGTTAGATGCATTTCATTTTTAGAGATTTTAACATGTAAGGAGTGAAGGAATAGTGAAACTTTTTGAGTTTTTCTATGTAAAATGTTCAGAATAGCGTCTGGGACAAAGGAAAAGGCCATGTAAATTCTCAATATAGTTTTGAATCAGATGAAGGGCTTTGAGGGGCATAGGAAGGTGTGGATCCTCAAGGGCCAGTGATCTGTGTGGCATTAAGAGACAGTACTCTGACACAGTGCCTAGTAACCCCAACACCACTCCAGGTGTGAGAAACTACAGGAAGGATGGGTGAGGTACTGTTGCATAAGCCAGTAAGAGCGAGGACAGGAAGTCTGAGTCTCTGAGTCTCTGCTACTTGGGTAGCTGTATTTTTGTATACTGGTTGATACAACTTGGGCAGTCCCCATGTGTAAGAGCTGTGTTTGCATGGAGTATTAAGGGGCTTCTTTGTCCCTTCATGAAACACCCCAGATCACTCTACACATTGGCACTATGGTAGAATTTTTTTCAACATTCTCAGATTCCTCCTTCACCAATAGATTCTATCTTCTCACTACTAAGTGCATCCCCCTTCTTTTAATTACCTTATTTTAATCTTTCACAAGCTATAACAGATAACTAAATGTCATCAATTTGTCTGAAGGGCTCGTGTGAATTGAAAAAGAAATATGTAGTCACTTTTTTCCTCTGTCCAATCACTCAACAGACACTTTTGAAGACCTACTGTTGACAGTCAGTGTTCAGTCACTTGGGACACAAAGGGACCAAGAGAGATGAAAGGATCATACATTTCAGCGGGATGCAGAGATAAATAGACACATCTAACTAAAATAAACAAACAGAGTGATCCTGGTGAGTATGGTAATCATGCAGAAAGGCAAACTTCGGGATGGAGTGAGACAAGCAGGATGGGGAATTGGGGACAGGATAAAATCTTAGATAAGGAGGCCTGAAGTAACCTGCTGGGACTGGTTGCAGTAGAACATGAAAGATATCTCTGGAAATCTATCAGAGGGTTATTCGTGTTGGTTGTTTTGGTTTGGCTTTTGGTCCCTGAGGAAGAAACACTGTAGTGCCTATTTCAGATAAATCTCTCTGGCTTGAAGGTGGAAAGTTACTGTAAGAGGAAGAAAGTGAGGCAGGAAGGGGTCTGAGAATTTCAGAAGTCACACAGGATAGGGAAAATGTCGATCAGGACCGCATCATGCTAGAGAACGTGAGAAGCATGAGATATGTTTTGGAAAGATGAAGTTGATCATGGGCTGTGTTTTGTCCCCCCAAAATATACACCCAAGTGCTAACCTATAAAACCTGTGAATATTAATTTAATTGGGAAATAGGCTCCTTGCAGATGTAATCAATTAATGTTGAGGTCATACTAAAACAAAGAAGTTCCTAAACCCAATAACTAGCACTGAGAGAGAGAGAGAGAGAGAGGTGAAGACGGACACACAAGAGATGAGACTACAGTGATGTAACCAAAGACAGGGGATTCTAGGGACTGTTAGCAACCAACAAAAGCTGGAAGAAGCAAAGATGAATTCTCCCCTAGTTTTCAGAGGGCACTCATACCTATGATACTTTACTTTCAGACTTTGTGCCTCTAGAATAGAGTGTGAGTAGATTTCTATTTTTTGACACTACCCTGTTTTAGCAATTTGTTCAAGAAGTCCCAGGAAAGGAATACAAGGCTGTAAGAGAGAAAGGCATGTCAAGAGAATGGGAGGAAAACTTGTGGAACTGGAGTAAAATGAGCACATATTTTAATGATGGGATGAGCTTCCTGTGGATCATGCTATAAATACTCCATCCAAATACTCCTCTGTGGACATCCATCTATTTCTTTCTTGAAGTTCCAGTGATACAAATGAAAATCATTGACTTTGGGGGCACTGACTGTGCAACCAAATTGATTGACCATGACCAATTGTGTCTCACTCCACACACTTACTCCTTTCCTCCTCCATCATCTTTCTGCTTCCTGCCAGGAGTTAAGCCTCTAATAAATTTCTGCCACTGGAAATGGTACTAATTAATCCATCCTGGATGATGATCTGCAGAATCCTATCTGAACTTTGAAAAACTGAGTCAAAAGATCATTAGACTCAATTAAGGAGCATATTTAAATCCGTGTTCCATAATACTGTTGAGGTGAATTCTTCATGAAACTGTGAAACAAGACCACTCTCTTAGAATTTTAAAGGGAAGCACTTTTGTAAAGGCACCTTACAGAACCCATCTGTCAGCACCTGCTTCTGTTTACCTCTCGGTGTAGAAACTGTTTGTCTCTGCTCAGCCAGTGATAAGCTCCAGGAGGACAGCAATCTGGTCTGATTTAAATATGGTTTCTTTTAAGTCCATTACATTCACTTTTTTATTAATATTTAAGGAAAGCATTCTTCTAAGCTGGACATCTTAATATCTACTGAATAGAATTGCTATATTTTCTGGTGGAAATAAAATATTTTAAACAGGGAGAGAGGAAGGGAAGAAGAGACGAAGGAAGTAAAGAAAAAAGGATGGAAGGAAGGCAGGAAGGAAGAAAGGAAGGATGGAAGGAAGGAAGAAAGGACTTTCTCACATGTTAAAAATGAGACACAACAGTAGAAAACACTTCTGGAAAAATCGAAGGATCTCTACCCCTGAAGAAATCATTGACTTTGCCTATTGGCTGTAGTGAAAGTAATTAATTGAGAAAATCACCTCTTAAGATGCATGGAGTAGGAGTGGGAAATTTCAAAGTACCAACTTGGGACTATGCAGTGCCACTGAGGGAGGAGGGACATAAAGATAAGATCTAAGAACACTGAACTCAGAGACTAAATGGAGTTGCACTAGCTCAGAGAACAGATAGCCATATGCTCACTGTAGCCTTTTACTACTCTTCATAGCACCTTGTCCATTTCCTATTAAGCACTTATTCCATTTTGGAATTATGTGTTTGTTGTTTATTATCTGTGTGCTCCATTTGAGTACAAGCTCCACACAGCTTAATGATTTGTTTTCCATGCATCTAGCACTATACCAGGCATAGGTAGAAAAATGATATATATTTGTCAAATGGATGAACAAATTATTTTTCTTAAATTATTTAATCTCTTAAAGCCCTACTTTCTGATTAGTAAAATCAGATTTCTAGTTTTATTTATCTCCTAGGACTGATACAAGGACAAAAATGAGATATCGTATTGCAAGTATTTTATTCCTAAGAGGAGTTTAGTAGATGAAGCTACCAGGAAACAAGTAATACTATTATTGTGGCCATTACTATGAAGACAAAAGTGAGTATTTTACCTCAAATGTTAAAATAAAAGAGTACAGTTTGAAAGGCAAGTTATATATAGAGACTTTAAAAAACATCAAATAGGATAGGATATCCATCAAATTAAGATAAAGAGATAGACATTAATTAGATAAGGGGACTTCCCATCAGGAGAAAGAAGAGACTGGGAAAGCTAATTGTTTGCCAGAAAGAAGAGGTGAATAAGACAATGTTGCCTTTGGACACCACAGTTCCTTTAACAACATAAGCATCAGCGGCTACAATTTGTCATGGAAACCTAGACCACCTTTCCCAGCTAAACTCAAAAGGAGTTTATTACTTAGTACTTGAAAGAAAATAAAAATATCAAAATCCTTTTCTGAACCCTGTAGTTTGCCACATAAATCTATATTCTCATTACTTGTCCCAAGCATATTTTCTTTTTACTTTTGGTCAGAGTTTAACTTGGAACCACTCAACAGTCCCAGAAAAGCTTAAGGAAACTTTTCAATCCACAGCTTGCAATGCTACAAATAACCTATACCCAGATCCTGACCATAATTTACACTCCCTGGTAGCTTATTTATTTCTTTCCAAACTCTTTGAACTGCAGCTTAGACTTGAGAACATCTGATCTAGCTAACTGTGTGATCTAACTCACTTGCTGATAGTTCCTGAAAGAAGTCTAGGACCAGTTTTCTCCAGCAGGTTGAGCCACTGGGTGTCTAAATGGCTTCTTCCTCACAGATCCTTCCATCATTCCTCTTTGATTTTGAGGCCATATAAAACATCACTTTGTGATCTACTGAAATATTAACTGCTCTTGTCTTATCTCTTTAGTCCAGGAATCAATAAACTTTGGCCTGTAAAGGGCCAGACAGTAAATATTTTAGGGTTTGTGAGCTTTATGGTATTTATTATAACTACTGTACTCAATTTGGCTGTTGTAAAAGTGACCATAGACAGTATGTAAATGAATGAACATGGCTGTGATCCAATAACACTTTATAGACATAACAGCCAGCTACTGATTTTAGCCCCAGGTTCAGAGTTTGCCAGCCCCTGCTTTCGTAAATTTACTACACATTTAGAGAGCCAGAAAGCCAATTGATATATTTGTCCTGAGAACTAAACAGAAATACATTCCAAAGGTTAACAAAACAACTAGCTCACTTACTGCCAAATAAAGTGCAATTATCCAAAACATTGAACATAATTTATAGATCTCGTTTGTTATTTGTCTCAATCATGTCCTCTCAGTACCAGTTACATGACACCACAAAATAGAAAACAGAACCACCTTTCCAAATGCTTCTGTGACACAGAACCCTGACATAAAGCTAGGAGAAGGAATGCTAGAGTTCTCAAGGTGGTCCATATCATCATTGGTTTGGATAAATTCTTTTTTTTTTTTGATAAATTCTGCAGTACTTGATTGAGTCTCAATGGCCAAATTTAAAAAGCACTGGTGAAGGGTTTGAGAAATGGGCTCAGAGGTGGAGATCTTGAACTCTAGACCAGACCATGTCCAGTGTCAATGGAAACTGCAGACATAACAGCAAACAAAAAGCAGATTCTGAGGAAGATGCAAAAAGTTTTTTGGCCCCAACAAGCTAGTGCTTGGGCCCCTATCCCAGCTGGCCTTCTGTGGTCTCTGTCCAGTTTTCTCCCAATAAATCTCATTTTGTTTTCTGATTATGTTAGCTTGGCTATATTTTTGTTCTTTATGACCAAACAATTCCTAAACAAATCAGTCACATCTTTGGGTTTAATGGCATTTCAATCCTACCTAGTTATGCTTCAAGAGCCATCAAATGGGCCAAATGAATCCTGGGATATAATTTTATCTTAAAACAGCCAAATTAATAAAATATTTTTCATAACACAAAACTCCAATATGTGGAAAGGAAAATCTTTAGTTTTTATATATTTTTCTACAGTTATTTACAGTTCAATAATGATAAGTAAGAAAATATTCAGGGCAATGGTAAGCTAGTTATTTAAAGTGAAGATGTGTAATTCATGAGCTGAGATTAACATAATGCTACAACTAGGCTAAATAAAAATTAAAGATACAGAGATAAGTGACTATATAAGACAAACAATTGATGACAGGGTTTTAGAGCTGCTGGTGAGATGTCATAGACTAGAAGAGGGCAGTAAGGTCCAGAAAAATGTTACAAATATTGCTAATTCCTTTGGAAAGCACAATTATTTCTATCTAGGGATTTGCAGAGCTATCTTCAGAATTCAGCGCTAGTTTTCGAAGTTGACCTAGATCAGCAGATACAAGAAGTATTTTGAAGACCTAATTGTCAGTTACTAAAAAGATGTAAGGTGAGAGCTGGCCTTTGGGGCTTGGTTCTCCCTGAAAGCCTGTACTGTGACCTGACATAGCCTTGTATTCAACATATGACCCCCATGTGGGAATAGAACCTAATGTACCCAGTTGATAGTATTCATTCCTAGTGACAGATTGTATGTATTAGACAAAGGAGGGCCTATTTAACTCCCCTGAACAAATCCAATGGAGTATGAGATAGAGAAAATGGAATTGATTGGAATTTAGGGGGTGAGATCTAAATTCAGGCCTTCCAGTTACTAGCTATGGAGCTCAAAGTTATTTAACTTTCAGTCTCTTTACCAAAGGCACAGGAATAACCAGGACTAACCAGAACCCACAAGTTAAATCCAACATCTACCTGCTTTTGAAAATAAAGTTTCATTGGAACACATCCTTTTATGATTTGCATGTTCCCCTGAAAGCCTTATGTGCTTATAGGTGGGGTTTTTGAAAGTTGGCTGGATCTAGGATGTGTGATACTGGAATTAAGGGTGTGTAGTACTAAATTAGTGCATTGATTGTAATTAGTATAATTCTGAGTGTGGATAATGGAAGCTCTACTCTGGGTGTGGGTGGCATCAATCAATAGGCTTGTATCCTGGGTAGAATATAAAGGTACAGAAAAAAATGCAGACTTGCTGCTGCTACAGTCACCTACCTGCTCTGCTATGAACTATTTCTCCTCTGTGATGTTCCTCTGCCATACCATCCTGCCTTGGAGCCAGCTTACTATGAACTGAAACTTATACAACCTGTGAACCAAAATAAACTTTCCTCTAATTTGTAGGTATTGGGTATTTTGTCTCATCAATGAGAAAAGTAACTAAGACACATCCTCATCCACTTATTTACTGGTGAAAACCACTTTTGTGTTACAGTGGCAAAATTGAGTTGTTGCAAAATTCTGTTAATTTTAAAAACCCTTAAATAATTACTATCTGGCCTTCTACAGAAAAAAAAAACGGGTCAACTGTTATATTAGATCCTTTATGACATCTTCCAAATTCTCTAGCTTGTCCCATGTTGCTATAAACTAATAAAAAGCTTCCAATATGTCTATACACAGGTGTGCTTATTGTGTAAGGAAAAGACCCACCTTTCTCATTCAAGACAATTATTTTTGAAGATAGGCTAACAATGAACCTTGAGATTTCCCATAGGAGGGCTTAGTCAACCAAGAGGAGAATATGAATCTGTAATTCTCCTCCCATAACACATACTCTTTCTGATATTACTGAGCAAGGTTCACATTTCCTCAGTTATCAAAACTCTCAGCTCATGGTCATTTATGTTCCTACACAAACTCAAAGCTGAGTCCAAACTGTAGGCAATCTCTCATTCTGTTTTGCTCAGTAATAAATACAGCCAATCCTACACTTATAAGATGATTTCCATTCTGGTCACTTAGAAATTGGAGATTTCTATTTTCTTTCCAGTGAATCCAATTTATAAAGAACACAATCATAGGAAGGGTAGCCAATTTCCATTACACTTTGTCAATTGTTTAAGAGAATTGCTTTATGTTAGAATTATCCTTATACATAGGCTATAAGATGATGCTTTTCCACAAAGAAACGCAATTCTCGTAGTGAAGAAGAAATAGCAGTCACTGCCATTGCTACCCTTTATAGTAGTGGTGAAATTATGGGCTGATGCTTTCTGCCAACGGGTACTTTTCTGATATGGGTCATTTGTCATTTTGACAGGACTGGAAAGGGATTGATTGATAGCTTTAATCCACGTGACAGAAAACATTCTCATATCAAAAATAAGAGTCTGTAATTATGAAGCCATTAGAAAACCATTAATCCCTAAAACCTTCCATCTGTCATGAAACAGGCCTCATTTGCATATTAAAAGAAATTACAAAGATGGGTTCTGATGCCACTGTTCACATTTTGCTAATGGCATTCTTTCCCTCTGCTATATTCAGCCAGCAACTCAGTATAGTAAATGTCAATGGAAGTCAGAATTTTCTCTCTTCCTGATATCTCTATCTCCATTCCAAAGAAGACTCTGAGTGGTCCTCATGGGTCTTACATCTGTCTTCAGTCAACTCTTGCCATGAAAGATCCCTAATTGGCCAGTGTGGGTCACACAACTTCTTGTGACAGGGATGAGTTTGAAGGATTATGACTGATACCCTACCAGGACTGCAAGAAGTAGGACAGGGGTTCCCAAGGAAGAGAAAGACCATTTAAATAGCCAAAGCTGTCACTACCATGACCATCATGCCAACTTTCAAGCATGGTGTTTCCAAGGGTATCACAGGTATGGGAAGAGGAGTCAATGTTTTTCCAGTAAGAGGTGGGAAGTTCAGCATGCTAGCATCAAAAACACCTCACAGATCTTAAAAATGTTGTGCTGATGTTGTGTGCCACCCCAATAGCTGTTGATGTCACGTGTGCTGTGATAGTCCCCTGAAAAGTGTAGATTTAGGGTTTTCTTTTGGACTAGGCTCACCGATTTGTCTGGATTCTCTATTCTTTCTCTTCCTTTCTCCTGCCACCTTGCTGACTCACTTTCCCCTTTATAATACAAGCAGTAATTCAACAGCTTCACAATATTGAAATGCCCAAGAAATAGCAGGTCATTACTACTGGATTTAATCCATAGAAAGGTGATTCTTTCTTGTTGGTCAACATTCACATTGTAAAGAACTAATGTACAACAGGACATGTTTCCCTGAAGTCTCTTTTTGGGTTATCAATAGGAATCTTGGGGTATAGTATGCTAGTCATGAGTAAATCTAAGGAAACTCAAGGTGAGTGTATGACTTTGGTCTCAGCTTCCCCAAGAGAGAAGCTGGCACATAGGCATGGGTAGCTAACTCCCACCGTGTCCCGGGGACCTCATATCTCATCACAGAGTGAGCACTTTTAGAACAGGAATTGCTCCCCTAGAGCAATGAATGCTCAGAAGTTTCTAATAGCTTTTCTTTGACATAAACTTGTTAATATTCTCTGATCTTTGTTCCTTGACCAGGCATTCATCCTCCATACCAAGATTTAAGGACTCCATTAAAGTCTAACTCCTTCAAAGTGGTAATAATACATTTTCTCAAGACTGATTTTATTTTACTAAGCCTTATACTTTTTTATTCCCATTTTTACTTTATTATCCTAAATATATTATTTTAGCATTAAGTGCAGTAGTAACTCAGGGAAGCATAATGTTCAAATGTAAAGATCCCAGCTGAATTGAGAGTTTGTGGTTCAGAAGAAAAATATTTTCATTCCATAGTGACTTGAAAACTCAAAGGTTTTGTGATAAGCACATGTGAACATTTGCTTTCCAAAATCTTAATATATTCTCTGCTATTCAAAAGTTTCCAAATGCACATGAATAAAACATATTGATTGCTCATGAGAACTATGCTCAAATGTCCTGACAAATAGTCATTTGGAGTCTCTGAGATTATGTAAGCTCACAGAGTCCTAGGCCAGCAAACTCTGCAGGACCTTTCAAGAAGATTCTGGTTATCACCCTCAATTCTCAATTTTGAGGATATTTGATACCTATTGCTGAGGGGAGGGTACTATGAAAAATGTAATCTCTTCATTAAACTAGCCTTAAATTTGGGTCATTAGGAGCAAATGAAATGCTATAAATTCATAACATTTCTTTGCATGATTTTTTTTTATTGTGTGAGCTTAGATCTTTGCATTTTATTTTAGGATTTTTCTATACGTAGATTTCAGAGTTTTTCAAGCATGCTCTTCATATAACCTCATTGCCTTGAGGAGGCTTTACAAGGCCACACTGTGCCTGACCACCTTCCTCAGTCCCTCCACAAACATTATTAGTGTTACCTTCAAGATACCCCGAACAGATAATTCCTGTGGTTTACTGTTTCTGCTTTGCCTATAGAATGAGATATAAATTTTGCAGGCTTGAAGTTTCATTTCTGACCAAAATGGAATAACAGAGTGATTTACCCTGCCACCTATACCAATTGTAAAATGGACAAAATATAGGAAATAACAGTTTTCAAGATACTGAATATCAGACAGCGAAAGAAAGTTATCTCTGAGAGAAGGGAAATGGGATGAACCCTACAACTGCTTCAAGTAACTGTTTTGAGAGAGCTTCTAGACTACAGTTGAGGGTGAAGATACCAGAAAGAACCTGGCAAACTCACTAATTTGAGAAGACAGAGCTGAAAGTTCAGAGAAACCAAGGCAGTGAGAGTTCATAGAATGGAATACCTGAAAGGAGAGAGTTTTCCAGAGAGAACGCTGGATATTTCAATGTTCCATGCATGTGACTAGCTGGATATTGATAAGAACACATGTATACAAAAGTGTTCTTAAGCTGGGAAGGAGTCACCTGAGGGAGTTACAGGTAGAGCTGTCTAGCACCCACATAGGACTGAGAATCTATCTGTTCCTCTCCTTCCCATCAGACTGCAAACTTCCAGATTCACAGCACACTGGGTAGAGTACACAGAAGAGCTCATCTTAGTAAAGAGAAATAATTAAGTCAAGAGCACAGGTCTGGTCTCACTGAAACCACTTCAAAAGTAAAATCTAAAAGAATCAAAATGTTTTGTAATATCTTGTAATCAAGTGATTTATATGTATCGCTTGATTACAAACTATTGAGGTAAAGGCGATCTATTCCAATTTTCTGTAGGGTTCTTATCATGAAAGCATGTTGGACTTTATCAAAAGCTTTCTCTGCACCTATTGAGATGACCATGTGGTTCTTATCTTTGGCTCAATTGATATGGTGCATTACATTTATTGATTTGCGTATGTTGAACCATCCTTGCATTCCTGGGATGAATCCCACCTGGTCATGGTGTATAATCTTCTTGATGACTTGCTGGATTCTGTTTGCCAGTATTTTATTGAGGATTTTTGCATCTATGTTCATTAGAGAGATTGGCCCGTAGTTCTCTTTCTTGGTTGGGTCTTTCTCTGGGTTTGGTATTAGTGTAATACTTGCTTCCAGGAATGATTTAGGGAGACTTCCTTCCCTTTCAATTTCATTGAAGAGTTTGAGGAGTGTTGGCATTAAGTCTTCCTTGAATTTCTTGTAGAACTCAGCTGTGAATCCCTCAGGACCTGGACTTTTCTTGGTTGGTAATGTTCTAATTACCTTTTCAATTTCATTAACTGAAATTGGATTATTCGGTAGTTTTACATCTTCTTGGCTCAGTTTTGGTAATTGATATGTTTCTAGAAATCTGTCCATTTCTTTGGTGTTCTCGAACTTATGAGAGTAAAGATTTTCAAAATAGGAATTGATGATCTTCTGTATTTCCAAAGGTTCTGTAGTGATTTCACCCTTCTCATTCCTTATTGCATGGATTTGAGTTTTCTCTTTCCTTTTTGTAATAAGGTTGGCTAGTGGCTTATCAATTTTATTTACTCTTTCAAAGAACCAGCTCTTTGATTCATTGATTCTTTATATTGTTTTCTTAGTCTCAATTGCATTAACTTCTGCTCTGACCTTTACAATTTCCTCCCTTCCTTTGGCTTTGGGTTGGGCTTTTTTTTTTTTCTAGAT
>RJWT010001341.1:23584-49313 GCA_004365215.1 Cuniculus paca | reverse complement strand
TCTGTCTCTGTCTGTCTGTCTCTCTTTCTCTCCCTTCTCTTCTCACTTGCACATTCACAAGGGCATGTATGGATAAAAGAATATTGAACATGGTTGCATGCAGGAAGAAAAACAATAGATACAGGGAAACATGCCCATGGAAAGTTTTTTCATCCTTAGTAATGGAAATTTACTATCAGAAGATGACCTATGGGTAGAATTTTTGAGTGAAGATTACATGGGGAACACATGTGACTGGTAAATGTATAAAAACTCAAATTTTTCTGGTCACTTGAAAATCAATAGCAACGTGATGCCAAATTGCATTGTCAGTTTTTTTCTAATGTGGCAGGTCCAGCTTGGACAGCAATATAGGAGGGAAGACGCTGTTATGGATTTGTAGAAATACATACTGAACTTGGAGCTTTTTAGGACATGTGACTTGTATTTTTTTTTCCATTTAAAAACCGGTGGGGGAGGGACAAACTGTGTTTATTGGGCACTTACTGTTTTCCAGACACTGTTCTAAGAGCTGTGAATAGAGCAGTGAGCAAATTTGACTAAGACCCCTTCCTCATTTTCATGCTAATATTCTACTTGAGGGAGAAGATAATATATAACTAAACAAGTAAAAATACGTGTCAGATGGTGTTTAATGTAATAGGGAAAAATAGAACATGGTTGGGGAAGGAATAGAACATGATGTGGGACAGATGGTGTGGTGGGAGAGGGCTTGCAGTTTTGTGTGGATGGGAAAGGGAAGCCTGCCCTGAGATGCTGACAGTAGAGCCGAAAGTTGTGGGAGGTCAGGAGGAGAGTCTGGTACACACGTGAGAGGAGCACTCCAGGTAGAAGTGGCAAAAACAAAGTACCTGAGGTTGCACTGTGGTCAAGAGGGATAATGCTGAGCTGGGACTCAGAATAGGGAAACCGCTATGATTTGGAAGTAGGAGGTGAAGGAGGAGATGCATTAGGAGGAAAGCAGGCGTTCAACATTGATCTTGACCTTAATCTGCTCTCTGTCTCTCTCTCTCCTCTTTCTCCCTCTCCCCCACCCTCTCTATCTCTATCTCAGTCTCTATCTCTATGCCAATGTCTATCTCTGTCTCTCTATGGGTATGTCTATTTCTATTCCTATTTTTAATAAGAACGTGCGAATACTTCTATTTTAAGAAATTCCCCATTTTAAGAAGTCAGTTAATTAGATGTGCACAGGTTTGTGAAGAAGAAATGTTATCAGAATGGGTGAAAAAGCAAAGTAGGACAAAACAAAGCATGGGATAGAATACTTAGCAGACATTAAGAATGACATTAACTGAGCACATGTATATAGTAGGATGTGGAATGAAAAGAGGGATGTTATATCTATCTAAAACAAGCTAAGAACCGGACCCTCCTCATAGTTTTGCAGTAAGAATGATTATTGCATCTACAAAGAACTTCTTCTGGTTAGTGCACTATCAGTGGCACTTCTGACATTCATTGTCATTGACCTAGTTTTTGGTAAACTATTAAGTTAAAGAAGCATGTGCTAAAAAAATATGATTGATAGCCTGATTGTTTTATAAGATGCACCTATTCAAGAGTGGCTATCTTTGGGTAATGAGTTATGACTGAATTTCATCCTTTTTGTTATGCTTACCTGTATTTCCTAATATTTGGTAATGAAGGTGCATTATTGAGTAATCAACAATTTAATTAGTAGGATATGAGAGATGAGTGAGTAATTCATGGCAGGAAAAAGACTCAACACAAAGGAGCATGCTTTAATGCAAAATTTTCTGTGTTTCCGAGTTGCTCATTCTAAATCAAATTTAAATACACCCTGTATTTTTTACTTGACCTTGAATGGAGCAGTAATATTCACTAAAGCTAAAGAGTTATAAAGTAACTTCTACTCTTTAATACATATTAAAATAGTTATCACACCCTTAACGAAAGGGGGTCACCTGGAAGCGTTTCTGCTCTTGGTGAAACTGTGCATCATGATTTAGGAAAGTGCATGCGGTGGCTCCTCTCCTCGGTGTCAGGAGACTTGTTCCCCATCTCTTTTCACCTTGTATTATTGGTAAATTATATCCTTTCTCTGGGCTTCAGTTTCCTCACCTGTGAAAAGAAGGTTTGAGATTTAGTGGAAACTCTAAGGGGCCCACTGAACCCATCAAGAGAGCAGTGAGGGGCTGATCAGGTGCAGCTGGGTGTGAGATCGTCCTCACTCAGCCTGCCACCCGCATCAGAGCAGCTCTGCTTTATCTGCTTTGCTTTATTACACTTTTGTATGATTTGAATGAGAGGCTCCAAGATTTTTTTTAAAAAAAGACTTGAAATCACTGGCTTAAGCGTCTTTAAAGTGGACCTCTGAGTGACAGATTCTGTCCTAGATTAAGCCATTGTGCTGAACTCCTTGCAGACCAAATACGACTTAGGTGCATTCTCAAGGTCTACGTGGGAAGAAAAGGCAGATGTAAGACTGTGCCTTCGTCACCTCTGTCATCACAATGCATGGCATATAATTGCTATGAACAGATGAAATGAATTCCAGAAAGGGTGTGCTATATTTAAGACAGCCTCTTATAGAAATGAGATGTTTTGCTCAGGAAACCTCAGGAGTGAAAGCCTGCTAGTTGAAGCTGTCCCGGAAAGGCTTCACGCAAGTGTTAGAGGGGAGTGGAAGGATTTGTATTCCTGACAGTGGAAGAAGAGGGCATTTAAGGTAGATAAAATGGCACACTCAAAGGTGCAACCCTAACTTGTCTATGTTTTTCATCATAGAACCATAGTATGTTAGAACTGGACTAGAAAGGATCTTCAGATACATCACATCCAACTTCCTGCTTTGTTAGCTAAAGAAATGAAGACTAATAAGGGTGACTGTCTTGACAAAGGTCACGTTCTTTCTTAATAGAGATACTAAATCTAGAGCCCCAGACTTCTGACTCCTACACAAAAATCATTTTTCTGGACTTGATTATACTAAAAAATCATTTTTCTAGGACAGCATTTTTGTATTATAGTTCGTGGTGCACTAGTTCTTCAAAAACTGAGAGAAAGATGATATATGGTCAAGTAAATTTGAGAGAAGCTTCATAATTTAACTGCTTCTTAGAAATTTTGATATATGAAAACACATTCAAGGCTCTGACAAGTCCTAAGTAAGGGAAATTTTGTCATCATTAATTGAAGCTTTCTCAAAATTATTTGATGTCAATTTTCTATACAGTTTTTAATTCTGGTTAGTAGGAAGCTCTAAACTAGACAAATTTGTCTTCTCTGGGGAAATCAGAATATTGTATGTGTTTTTTATATAAGCAGTTCTGATGATCTGTATTATTTCATAAGTGATAGTTGTATTAATGAAATTATCAAAGAATGATAAGAAGGGAAGTTTTCCAAATGTAATATATATTTAACCTTTCTCTCTTTCTCCCACCTCCTTAGGTCCTTCCTTTTTCCTCCATCCCTCCCTCCCTCTCTGCCTGCTTGCCTGCCTTCCTACTTTCCTTCCTTCCTTCCTTCCTTCCTTCCTTCCTTCCTTCCTTCCTTCCTTCCTTTCTTCCTTCCTTCCTTCCTTTCTTCTTTCCTTTCTTCCTGCCTTTCTTTCTTCCTTTGTCATTTATTATCCTACTTCCCTGCTTTTTTTTCCCTCTTTCTTTTCCTCTCTCCTTTAAAAAAATTATTCCCATTCTCCTTTTCTTCTTGTGGAGACATAAAAAGAATTAAGATATATTATGTCAGTGTACCAATTCCCCACGTAATCACAAACACGTACTAATAGAAATACAAATAAAAATGAAATTAAACAAAAGAGTATATTTAGGGAATTACTGTATTCCAGATGATTCTGGAAATTCTTCCACGAGTAGGAGATTTTCCTGATCTGAAGCTACAGTCAGTCTGATGGGAAGAGACAGATGTGCAACCAGAGATAGTAAGGAGTCGCTTGTGCAGAAGTTGGATTGTGTGCAGCACAGTGTGGAGCAGAGAGGACTTCTCTCTGGGAGTGCTCCGAAGTTTGAACAGGCCACTGGGTGGTTGGGGAAGGCCATTTCAGGGGATGGTGGCAGATAAAGTCATTTATTGGGTCGGCAGAGCATACTTGGGGGTAAGACTATTGAAGTAGTGTAAAGTTAGCTACATAAAATCTCAGAAGTCATCTGAAGTTATCTCTGTTTAGAAAATTGATGATAAGTTTTAAGACAAGAATTGGTTTGATTAGATCTGGGATTGGGAAATGCAAGAGGGTGGGTGGGAGAGGGGGGGCAACAACTCTTCAGTCCTTTAGTAGTTATTGCAATGGTTCTGATGACAGATAGAGCTGTCCTTCTTGACTAGGGCAGTGTCAGGGAAGTGGATAGAATCCAGAGTCACTGGCGGTGGGATGGAGGGGAGGGAGGGGTTAAGGATGGTTTTCTCTGAGGTCGTGCCAGATCTAGGCCTGCTCCCTCTTAATAGTGTTTCCAGAAACAGCAGGGTCTCAATTATCTCACCGTGGGCTGTGAAATTCTAAAAAAAGTTCTCAAAACAAAATTAAGTTTAATTTGCTTTAATTGAAAAATAAACACATGCCATGTACAGCACTCTCAGGAGGAGGAAAAAGGGCCAGAAAATGAAGCGAACAGTTGGGTGTGGAAGGTCCAATAATTGGATAACCTGAAATGAGAATTGGTATTGATTGAGAAAATAAATTTAGAATTAAATTCAGGAACAGAAAACATAGGCCCCCTCTTTAAACTAATTTTTTTGTGATGTAATGATTTTTACTGTTATTAAGGACATTATAAAGCAGGTGAGAAATTAAGGAAAGTTCTGAACTTGGAGTCAGACAATTTGAATTTAGTCATTTTTCTATCACTTTAGTTAAGTGACCTTTGGTAAATCATTACATTTCTTAGCCTCAGGCTCATCATCTATAAAATGGGAATAACAATCCATACATCACTGGATTTCTGAGAGGACTGAATAATATACAGAAGAGTTCTAAATTATAAAGAGATGATGGAGAAGGATAAAGGGAAGGAAAAATCAGAGGAAGTTGGTAAGGAGGTAGTTCCGAAGAGGAAAGGTGAACAGTACTACAATGGTACTATTCCTTTAATTGTACAGTATTTATTGAGAGCCTTCTATATTCAATCTTTTTGCTAAATACTGGGGATAAAATGGCACGAAGCAGCTGAAATTGGCCTTACCACACTTGTATTCTAGCAAAGTATATTCTCAATCTGTCAGCCACAGAGTGGAATCGAGGAGGATAGTCAGGCAGAGGGAGATGTCTGGAGAACCTGTCCTTTAGCCACTCTCGTCTCTATGGGACATTCTTTCTTTTCATGCTATTTTATCCTCCCCATTCCAATATAGCAGCTCTGACCACGGTTTGGGCTTCTCCTGTGTCGGAGAGAATAGTACAACCATCTCACTCCCTCTGAGGCAAGGACCACTTGGAATGGGAAGCTTTAAAGGTCAGATTCTTCCAATATTAGCATTTTAGAAACACAGTTGAAGAATTTTCAAATCTATCAAACCTTGCAATTAGAATAATAAAAATTCAAAATCGGAATCTCATAGACTCATTAAGTGGCATATTCATGGAATTTTTATGTGTTCCATTCAATTTTAGTACCATCAAATCTTAAAAATCAGAAAAATCACAAAATCAAAGTTTTTTTTTTTTTTTTTAAAGAGAGTGGCATTATGTGGTCATCTGGTCCACCTTCTTTGCAATGCAGGGGAAATACTAATACAGCTTTAAAAATAAAAATTCTTGAAAATGAGTATACATACACAAAAGATTTATGAGGGAAATATAGTGCTTAATAACTCTAATGGGAAGCACGTTGGCACCAACGTTGGGGACAGATAGAGCTTTGGGATATTACAAAATTTCTTGACAGGGTGATTGTTGACTTTATTGACACCTAAGACTAACACTTATCTTGAGTAATAGAAAGCTTGAAACAAAATAGGATTAATGGCTTTGCTCATTGACCATCTCTGCTGTATATTTCATGCTGGCTAAATCTACCGTTGCTGTCACTGTAGAAAATATTTCATTGAACATCAGTCTTCTTTCTTAGGACTGTAAGCTCCAGGAAGGTAGGAACCACATGGGATTCTATGTTATTTCAGAACTTCTCCTTGAATACATATAGTAACCTATTCTTATCTGTGTATGTACTTATGTTTTCTCTAAAGCATTGGTTTGTATTTTCAAGACTTCTTTTCAAGAACTTGGCATCCATTTTGTATGTGGAAGTTATTTCTTCCACATTTAATATTCTCTCACAGGACTTCAGATCCAATGGTATATTTTGATGAGTTCAGGAAGAACCTGGTTTGGAGAAGTGGGTAGAGTGAGTAAGGAAATTTTTTTGTTTTGTTTTGTTTTACACCTTGGAAGCTCTAGGTGTGTGTGTGTGTGTGTGTGTGGCACATGTGTTTACTGCTCACATAAATTGTGCATTTGTGAGTATATGCGAATATGCACTTTATGGTGGAATGTATTTATGGACTCCAAAGTGCATTCATATGTAAATAAGTTGATGTGAAAATGAATGCTTATCAGTAGGTTAAGTAGGTAAATAAACATGTGGTTCTTGGTTGATACACATTGGTTGAGCATATACTGTGTTTCTGACAATGAGGTAAGTGCTTGCTTACATGAATGTTAACATATTTGTTCTTAAAAATATGAAGTAAGTATTGCAGTTTTTATTTTGAATATGTGTCAATTTGGGCTTTTAGAATTGAAGTGACGTCTGTTATTTCAAATGTACTTAAATACTTGAGTGTGTGTGGAGTGTGTGTGTGTGTCTATGCTCATGCACATGTAAGACTCACAGTCCTTTTTATATGCACTTCTTAAGTATATATGGCAGCTAAAACATTAATCATCCAGCAAAGCAAACATGTGTGGTTGGCGTTAAGGACCAGCAGAGGACAGACTGTGTGAACCGTACTGGGAAAGCGTCCAAGAGATAGAGTATGGCAGTTTAGAATAAATCTGTCCACATTACTGAGAAGACTCTCTGCTTTTCAGAGATCCTAGAATGTAAGTTATTAATGCCTGAGATTCTTTTTTTAATTAATGTATATCCAGGTCCAGTCAGATCCATAGAATCAGAAGTTCCAGGGTAGGGCTTGGATTCAGTGTTCTTTACATGTGATCCCAGCAGCTCTGAAGAACATCTCTGCCTGAAAGCCTTTGCTCTAGCAGTTTCTATCCAAAGCAGCAGTTCTCAAATGCTGATTTATGTCCCCAGTTACGGGCACACTGATTGACAGGAAGGATTCCAGTCTCCAGGGTGCTCAGAGCCTCACTCAGTCCATGGTCAGGATCCCCAAATTTGAATATCACCCAGGTGCCCCCATTTCAGGTGTTCTTGAGACTGCAGCTTGCACATTACTGATGGAGCAGACCTTAAAGATGTAAGAAGAGGCAGCAAAAGGAAGCAAATATCAGAGGGTGTCCATGATACAGAAGCTTTAAGGAGAAAGAGACAAAAGCTGAAAGAGGAATGTGGAGGAACAGGAAGATCACGAGGGACTCTGGAGAAGTAGTTTGGCATGGCAGAGCAAGAATAAAACCCTTCAGGAATTATTTCATCAGTCCTTCCCTGACTCTCTCATCTGCAGGTATCTGAGACAGGTCCTGTTTTTCTATTTTACAAGTAGTGTTGCTGAGGCACAGGATGAAGTGATTTTCTTGAAGTCATACAGGTTCAAGACTAGAATCAGAATCCAGATTTTCCTGCATCTGGGCTTCTCTCCTCTTCACAGTTTCCTGTGCAGAGGGTTTCTCTGGCTAAGACCTGAACCCACATAAATCTTAGCCAGTCTCACAACCAGTCAAGCCCCGTAAACATTCTACATTCACTGTGCTGATGCTAGAGGGGCTGAAATAGAACTTTCAAATTCTCCTTCACTTTTAATTAAAAAAAGATTTAGGCCAACCCTGAGTATCCAGTTCTCAGTTTTAACTGAGACTGCTTTTAACCATTGCTGTGTTTTTATTGTTGCAAATGTGGCACACCGATCCATCTTCCTTGTAACACTTCTCTGTTTCTGCTCCATCTGTTGAAGAGAAAACATTTGCAGAAATCTCTAGGCTTCTCTCCAAGGGGTGAAACTTCACTTCTAGCAAGATATGCAGTGCAAGAAGTGGGGCTGGGCAGTGGTGAAATCAGGAAATTGCTAAAATCTGCTTCCAGTATCTTTCTGATTATTATTTTCACAAGCAAATACAAGGTCCCATGTGTCAAGCCAGTGCCATCATGTTCTCTAGTGTGTATGACAGAGTATACTGAGCATTCTAAGAGTATTTATTTTTTCCCAATGGAACCATCGGTGCTGTTCTTATTCATTTCTGTCCTCTATTTTTATATTGGGGTTTTCTAATAAACTAACATTAATTCTTAACAAGTACTATTTATGTATGCATGTGAGAGACATTAGAAGACTTGGGTTCAAGTTTCTGCATTGCTATGATTTAACTTGGCAAATCACTGAAACTATTCCTGAATTTTCTATAAAAGCCCCAAGAGGTTGTGAGAATCAAATAGATGAGTCAAAGAACCACTGATGTGTGAGACGTTATACTCAAACTGTATCCACGCAGCCAAGCCATTCATTTGCCAGTTTGTTTGCTTGTGTACTTATTTATTAATGGATCATTTGCTGGATGAATACTATATAACAGGCCCAGTTTTTGCTGCATGATACCAAGATAAATAATGCAAAGTTTGTATCCTTTAAAAGCCCTAGCATATGACAGCATAATGTGTTTATTTGTAATCGTGAACAAGCCAATGGTTCCTCTTCCTGTGGGATTGGAATTCATGAAAAAGGCAATGATCTTGAACCCAACATTAAAAAGTGAGAGTTCCAAAATCCAGAGGTAACACGATATTGAGTTAAGTGTGTAGAGACTCAAGAGTCAATCACTTTCCAAAAGTGCAACATTTGAGCACTTAAACCTTTTAGGGGACATTCTAGATTTAAACTATAACAAATTCCAAGCATAATTGAGCCTTTTCAGGGAGGTATTTTAGAGCAAGAGAGAGAACTTCTAAGAAGTGGGCAATTTCTTCATCTGACAGTACATATTCATCTCAAATGCCTGTTTTTGGATTGGATCTTTGAATTTGGGGAACCTGATTTTTTTCAATTCTTTATATGTTCTAGATAGAAGTCTTTTGTCTGAGGGACTGTTGGCTAAAATTTTTTTCCATTCTGTGGGTTTTCTTTTCACTCTGTTGGTGATTTCTTTTGATGTGCAAAAACTTTTTAATAAGATGAGATCCCAGTTGTTGTTTCTTTGAAATACTTCCCATACAGTTTGGGTTTTGCTCATGAACTCTCTGCCTACCCCTAAGTCTTCAAGATTTCTACCTACTTTTCAGTAGTTTTAGTGTTTCTGTTTTAAGTTTTATATCTTTGATCCGTTTTAACTTTAGTGTATGGTGATAGACATGGGTCTAGTTTTAGTCTTTGGCATATGGAAAGCCAGTTTTTCTGGCATCATTTATTAAAGAGATTATCTTTCTTTCAGTGAACATGTTTGGCCCTTTTGTTCAAGATAAGGTGACTGAGTGTGTTTGTAGTTGTAGCTACATCTTCCAATCTGTTCCACTGATTCTTAGGTCTGCTTTTTTGTTTGTTTCTTTTGCCAGTACCATGCTGATTTTATCACAGTGGCTTTGTAGTTTAATTTCAAGTCAGGGATTGTGATGCCTCCTGTCTTCCCTTTATTGCATGAGATTGCCTTTGCTATTCTAGGTCTCTTCTGGTTCCAAATTAATTTTAGGAATGTTTTCTCTATATCTGTGAGGCATGCTAATCATATTTTGATAGAGATTGCATTAACTCTGTATAACAGTTTTGGGAGTATGACCACTTTCACTGTGTTGGTTGTTCCTATCCATAAGCAAATGATATGTTTTCATTTTCTGATATCCTCTTCTATCTCCTTTTTCAGAGCACTGGAGTTTTCAATGTATAGACTTTTCTACTTCCTCTGCTAGATTGATTCCTAAGTATTTCATTGTTTTGGATGCTATTGTGATGGATGTTGTTTCCCTAATTTCTCTTTCAGTGAGTTTGTTGTTTGTGTACAGAAATGCTATTGATTTTTGAGTGCTGACTTTGTATCCAGCTATGTTACTCAATTTGCTTATTAAATTTAGAAGTCTTTTGGAGAAAAATAAAAATATGAAAAATATTCAACATCATTGTTCATTCAAGAAATGCAAATTAAAACAACACTGAGATTCCATCTCACTCATGAAAGAATAGCTATCATCAAGAAATCAACCAATAACAAATGCTGGTGGGACTGTGGGGAGAAAGGAACCTATTTCCACTGTTGGTGGGAGTGTAGACTGTTGCAACCACCATGGAAATCAGTGTGGAGATTCCTCCATAAACTAAGATTAGAGGTCCCATTCAACCCAGATATTCTTCTGAGTATTTTGCCAGAAGAATTAAAAAATCATACCACAGTGATATATGTACTCCTCTGTTTATAGTAACACAATTTGTAATAGCTAAATTTTGGAAACAACCCAAATGCCCATCTACTGAGGAATGGATAAAAAAGATGTGTTATTTTTATGCAATTGAATTCTACTCAGCTATCAAGAAGGACAAACTCAAAGCTTTTATAGGTAAATGGATGCAACTTGAGATCATACTCATAAGTGAAATAAATCAGACTCACATGTGTAAACATGGCATTGAGTAAATGAGATCCAAAATGTACAATAGATATTGTGAAAGGGGAAGAAACTGCTCTAAAGGAAAGTGTAACTGAGAAGGTGGAAAGGAGAAAAGAAGGAAGGGAAAAGAAAAGAAGATATATATACATATATACATATATATATATATATATATATATTATAACTAAGATAATTATATTACTAATTTATATTAGTTCATTGAAAAGAACAGCTTGTACTTATATTGTTTGATCAAATTTTCATGCCTATGTCTTATAATCTAAACATCTACATTGAAGATAACATGCAATGTTATCTTCAATGATATCATGCAAGATAATATGCAATGTATTAATCATTGTTCATCTCTTATTGTCTTGTTTTGAAATTCTGTATCGTTTTTATTGTTTTTTCTCTTTAAAATAATAATAATAAAAAAGAAGTGGGCAAGTTCCTGCTCCACCTAGGGAGGCGATGGGGACCTGCAGGGAACTGGGCCCTCAGGCTCTGCTAATTAACACCCTTCGTGTTGAGTCTAATGGGGTCTGTGAGATACCTAACATTTTTGGAGAATGTCATGAAGGCTGCCTTCCTTGGCACTCCACCAGAGACAGAACCCCAAAGTGAAAAGGCCATAAAACAATTCGTAACCTTTATTTTTCCCCACTATAATTAGATTTTATAGCATTTTAAGTTCCTTGAAGGAAAAGTCATAGAATCACAAACTCTGAGGTCTAAAATGTCAAGATTTTTAGTTTCTTTCCCAGTCTGTGAAAACTGGCACAACTACCCCTGAGTTCAACCAACCTCTTCATATAGCTGGAGTCTCTGCCTGTTAGGCTTTTCTTTCATGTAAATGCATTTATGTACTATCTATCTTTTGTCCATGCAGGTAGGATAATGGCCCTTAAATGTTGGTTTAAAATTTATTGCCACAATTTGGAGTGCAATCTTTTATTTTGAAATTTTGCCCTCTCTATTATATGTGTGTGGTTCAAATGTATTTCCTTTTACGAAGTTCTGGTAATGGTAATTGTGATTTGTGTAGTTCAATATGTGAAAATCTTTACCTTTTCAGTTTGATTCAAAATATTGATTTTTACAAACTGGACTTAATAATGGAATCCAGAAGGCTAACGTTGATGTTCTAAGTCCCATGGAGTAAATCTCTCATTCCAAATTTATCTTGAGGATAATATCATATTTTTGTGTATTTCATTACCTTATTTAATACTGTGGTAATGTCTTGGCCATGGCAGGTGTTTAGCAAATGTGTGATAAGTCAGTGAATTTCCAGGCATTCAAAATGATATTGAGCATCTTTTCTATGTTCAGGTCAGTTTGATGTGGTAAAGCATGCATGTAAATTTCAATCTGGTATGACACCAATACAGTAGTTAAGGTTTCAGATTGGAGCACAAAGTCATTAAAAGCTGAGGCTCTGGATCCAGCTTATCTTGCAGTGTGTCTAGCTTCCCTTCTGACCAGCTGTGTATGCTCTGACTGCTTACTTCACAATGTGCTTCACCCTGTGTGAAGTGTGAGTGTAACAAAAACTTCATAGAGTTGATTGATGCAAAGGTCTTGTCTGGAATGACATCTTGGAGCAGTGCCTGACACTTAGTAGTTACTGGATGCTAACCCTTGTTGTTCAGGCTTAAATTTCAGAAATGGATGAGTAAGGAGTCCTGGCTGAGTAGGATCATAAGTTGTGAGTGTGCGTTTCTACTCTGTCACTTACTGATTGAGTGGACATAGAAGAGTCAGTTAACTTCCTTGAATAAAACCAAGTTCAGGGTGAAGAGTGAGACTTTAAAGAAAGCTAATATGTATAGGATGGAGATGTTGGGGAAGCCTACATGAAATGGGATCTTCTAGGATGAGTAAGGTATTCCTATAACAAAGGAAGTAAGGTGGGCAACAAACAAAAGTGAAATCACCTCTAGGAAAGATATGGAGCTACCTGTATTCCCCTTTCTGGAAAGAATTTTTGAGGAATTAGTAAGATCATTCTTTCTCTTTGGTATGACAGGCATGGAAAGTATTATAGCTGATGGGGCACCCTCTTAAATAAAGACAGCCAGAAATAGAATTTCTATTCTCCCCATGAACTTACTGGCATTATGAATATGTTTTTATCACAAAACAGTTAAGGAAAAGATGAAATTAAATTTAAAAATGGGGATTAAGGGAATTTAAGTCACTGCAGTGAAGTTGTGCAGAGTCTGAAATTGTTATCAAGTATATGTAAGCTGTGATCAATCTGGAAAGTGTTACTGTGTGATGTGAATGAAATTAGACCTGTGTATGTATGTGTGAATATTCAGTGAGAAAGGGGTTGCGGGTACTTGCAGCTCTTTGGATTTTTTCTTGTTGCCAGAGATTAGGTTGCCATCTGGAAACAACCTGAATGCAAGATGTTTCATGGATTCTCACTGATTTTCTGAAGTTTTTCAACAATACCTTTATTTATCTTCATGTAGAGAAGAAATAAGTATTGGAGAACATTCATGTTATAAGAAGTTCCTGATTATAAGGGTGTGGGGAAAAACGTATTAGGCTCCAGTTTTTTACATGCTTGGAGAATTATGGTAAGACATGGCTGGTCTTGAGTTAAAAATACAACAAGTATGAGTTGGGGGTGCTGAATGGATGATCCGGTTGACTATTCCTTTTAGCAAAATAAAGATTTGCACAACTTGATGGTAGCTGTGGCATAAGAAGTTGGCTGTGTGTTTTCAGAAGCGAAGAGCTGAAAGTAGATTTATAATGTCAGCAGTGAGAATTAGGTAAGCTTTTTTAGAATGGCATTTTGGAAATCCACCTATCTATCCACATGTTCATCTATTCATATTCTCATCCAGCACAAAAGAGAAGATATTCTACACATGCTCATGAATAGATGAACCCATGTGGAAAGTCTTGTTTATTGTGCTAAAGATTTGAGTTAACATAGGAAAATAGACATGTCACTGTTCTAGAGGTCTTCAATAGTTGATAAATGTAAGTTGTGCATCAACTATGTGCTAAGAGCTGGAGATATAAATGCAAAGAACATAGTATGCCCTTTAAGGAACTTACAATTTAGAAGAGTCATGATTTCTTGGCCTTTTGGCTAAGATCCAGTGTAGAAGAAAGATTCTGGTTAATTAAATAGAGCTGAAGAGTGCTACAATATGTGTGTGCATATATTCCAAACTATGCATATATATATATATGACATTTATTATGTGCAAGATATTGTACCAAAATATTTCATATGTATTACTCTCTTTATCACCATCCACAGTAGGAAGAATATAGTTATTATTCACATTTTAAATTTAGGGGACTGGCTGAGAGATGTTAAGGACATAATTTAAGAAAACAACAAAGATTTCAGCAAAGCAGGTACCAAGCTGAGGTCTTCTTACTCCAAATCCTTTAGTCTTAGCTTCTCCCCTTTTGTACCATCTCCTCTACAGGCCGTAGAGGCTCAAGACTACGTGGTTGTGATTGAGAATCAGAAAGAGGCAGGAAAAGTTTTTAAGCTGAGTGTCTTACTGTAGGGCTAGTAAATTCATTAGGAGGATCCACTGGGGAAAAGCATTTCAGGCTATGAGCACAGCGTGTGCAAACACGTGGAGGTCTGAACAGTCACACACTGTTGAGGAAGAATAATTAGCTCTGAGTAGGTGGGTTGGGACAGTCAGGGAATTGGGGACATCTTAATCCCTCTGTATATCACAGCCTTAGGCAGATAACAGAATCTCAGATTTCAGTATCTGCCAAGGATCACTTCTTTGGGACTGAGTGAGGGAGGAATGACTCACTGACCTGATTAGGAAATGTCCTACAGAAATGGAGATAAAGAAGAGAAAGTATGAAGTGTAAAAGAATGGGCTTCCAGATCTGAGGAGGGCTTTGTGGAAAGGCAACAACTTTCAACAGAGTGACATGCAAGAGCATCAAATACGTAGTAGAAGCCAGATACATAAAGTTAAATGTTAATGCAGCCAATGTGGTAAGTGGCAGTGGGTGAGTGATGGGGAGGGCTGTCTAGTGCCAGGCAGGGAATGGAGCAGTTGTTAAGTTCAGGGTTTATGACTTGAAGAACGTGACCCATATAGCCAGCTTTCTCTTACTGATGTGTTTTTAATCGGATGTTCTTCTAAAATTCACCCTCCACTGACTCCATATCTCATTCCCCGGAGGCAGTGCAGAGCAATCTGTGTGCATCTGCACTTTATACAGCTCTCGATCCTTCTCCTGTCACACCTGGTGGATCATACCTTGGACACAGCACAACAACCAGAGTACCAGTGTGCTGAATGACCTGGAAGATGCTCGCTTCACACTGTGTCTTAATAATGGAAGCATTCGATGCCTGCTTCTACATTTTGGGGACTCTGCTAAGTGCTTCACAAGTACTGGCTTGATCCAGGCAACCACACAATATATGCTAGTAATCTCTACTTTGTAGATGTGTAAACTGAACCAGAGAAGAATACAGCAACTTGCCAAGGTCAAGCAGTTAATTAGTGACAAATTGAGGATTGCATTTGTCCTTGGGGGGCCAACTCAAGACCTTGCATGTGCTAGACAAACTTTCTATTACTGAGCTACATTCGCAGCTCCCAAATTTAGGATTTAAACTGGGGGATGTCTTAGTTCTGAAGCCTTGTACTGAACCTCTTTGGTATATTCCTTACTTGATGCTGTGTGTGGATTTTCCAGTCCAACTATAGGTAAGGAAGGGATGGGGCAGTGTTTTAGTAGTAATTCTATCTTAGGGACAGGAATGAAAATAATACCTGACCATAACAAGTACCATTAAGTTAGCTTTGCTCACAGATTGCCAGTTGTCTATAAGGGGAATCTTACTGGTCTCTTGTCTAGAGGTCTCCCAGGATCTGGATATACCAACTAAGGGTGGTAGCTCCAGGTAGTGAAATAAATGCACAGAAGTTTTCCATTTTGTGGAGACTTAAGTGGAGATTTAGCCATGTGATGGGATCATCCCATGGTAATTGTGATAGTTGGCAGAGTTGGTTTTCAAAGTGAGCCTGACCTGGCTCTAGAGTACTTGTTCTTCTATGAGACGTTGGCCAGGCCTCTGTTTCTCTGTCTATAAAACAAAACCATTGGATTAGATTACTATTTCTAAAATGTCAAATTTTAACACTTTAACAATTTCTGCTATTTTTTAAGTTTCATCGGTAATACTTAAAATTTTTCTTGGAATCCATCACTTACTAAAATTTCCATAGGAAACATTCTATCATTACAACAAATTAAAAATGGATGATAACTCTACACGTGAATGCAGAAAAACAAAAACTGTACAATGATATTCTTGTTTGTATTCTAACTTACATATTCAGGAATATGCTTAGTGCACCCTGTCTCTGATCTTTAGACTTGCCCTAAGAATATTAAAAGTAATACTTATAAAAGTTAGAGGCATGCTTAAGACATAGTAATTCTGAAGTTAGTCTTCTTCCTTGGTATAATCAGGATTGGAAGAGAATTGGAAAGTGTTTTTTCAAACATATGAATTAAAATTACTTTATATATAAAAATTACATTTAAGAGCCCTGTCTCCTCCAGCCAGTGTGGGTAGCTCTCACTTTGTGAGAATCATTTTGTGAAATGATGGATGTGAGGTTCTGTTGCAGTTTCTCAGCTTTCACATTTTGTAACACTGTTTTAAGGGTTTCTACATACTTAGGGATCCAGCTTGAGAGAAGTAGACTTGGTTGGATGATGCAGTGACATCTATAGGTCTAGATTGAGATATGGAAGATGTCAAAGGGGAGCAGTTGCTTTGCCCTAGCTAGCTTGACTTTTCTAGACTAGGGGCAGCCTATATAGAACTAAGAGTTGGTCATTTGTTTCCAGAGGTACATGCTCCTAGTGTAGCCTGTTCCCTCTTATCATTTTCCCTTAGATATCTATTAACTCCTTATCCTCTGGATCTTTACCTGAAAAGCACCTATGTGTCCCTCTCATGTTCACCAAGAACAGTTTTCAATTTAAAAATCTATGTCCAGTGAGATTTACCTTTCAGCAATTCCATAGGAGGATTGAGCATGAATCATGGGTTTTCTGCCTCCCCATCATTGGTTAGACATTTGGCATATTATCTTCCTTCTCTAAACAAATCAATGGAATAACTAAGGGTTAGTGTCTCATTTTACACTTCAGAAAATGAGGTGAGGGGATTACAATAACTCAGTGAAGTCCCATAGCTATGAGGCCTGCAGCGAGTAACCTTCTCTGTATCCTGTCTTTATTTTTCTTGTTGTGATATGCTTAAGGTTGGCCTGGGTTCAGAAAGAGGAAAACTTCAGTTGGGGGCAGTTTCTAGATCTTTCCCTATACCCTAAGAGTGGGGAACACCGTTCCATGTCTCACCTCAGCCTGTCTTTGTTCAGTGCTTGGAGTATGATGCTAATGAGACCCTACCCATGGATTTTAGCCCCTTGGGGACCAATTAACTTTACTTTACTTCAGCTGCCAGGAACGTCAGAACTAAATCCAGATCAATTAGTTCATCCCAGGTGCCTGGTAACATCTATTCCTTCACTCATTTCAACTATTCTTTGTTCCATTTTTATTTTTAATTGTCCTGATTTATATCTTATTTAAATTTTTAATGCCCCATTAAATGTGTCTTGGGGGTAGGTGGGGTATGAAATCTAAAGACATGGGCAGAATATCTAGGTGTCATCTCTAGAGAGGAAGAACAGCTCATGAGTCCTCTTCTAGATGGAAGCTGGAGATGCTTATGAATCAGTGGCGTGGGGAAGTGAATCCTTCCTGGAACACAAGGGCACTTGAGTAGGGGCAGAACAGAGAAAATAAGTCCATCTGGGTTAGTGAGGTTAGCTGTTCATAATAACCCATGGGAGAACAGAGCTCAACCATGGTTCTCGGGCCATGTAGGATATAGTCCCGAAGGAGGATGGTACAGAGCAAGTTCTTTTGCTATGATATAGTGAGACAGCCTTAGATTGGAGAATTTCTCAGTAATGAATGGGCTATGTGGGCTATGGAGAACCTCTCTGAGTTTGTTTCCTTACCTATAAAGTGAGAGAAATAATTTTCTGTAGATAATTAAAAAAGACAACAAGATTCAGTGCCTGGCATTTGCCTGGTGATACTTGATGGAATTTAGTCATTCATCTCAAAGATATGGGTTGAGATCATTCCATGTGCTGGGTACTGCTCCAGGAACTGAGTGTACAGGATTTGTCAAAATATATAAACTCTCTACCTTTTTTTGGTAATGATATTCTAGTAGAGAAATCTAATAAGTAATCAAATATTACCCAGCATGGGGTAATGGTAAGTTCTATGGGGGAAGCAGCAAAACTAATGTCTAGATTAGCAGTCAGCAAACTATGGTCCATGGGTTACATCTGGTCCACTCCTTGTTTTTGCAAATAAATTTTATTTGAGCATAGCCATACTCATTCACTGATTATCTTTGATGACTTTCTTGCTACAATGATAGAATTGAGAAGTCAAGACAATTGTGGCTCATGAAACCTAAAATATTTACTACATGAACCTTTACAGAAAAGATCTCTATTCTTGGAATAGAGGAAAACACAGGAGCTGTTGTGCAGTTAAAAGAGCTGCTAAAATTTATTCTACTTGACCCTTAAATTCGTGCTTCATTTTTTTCCTTCCTTTCTTATTTGTTCTTCCTTTTACTTTTTCTTTAGTCTGCTCCTTTGTTTTTCTCTTCCCTCCCTTTCCTTTCCAACGTAGGAATAAGAAAGGAAAGGAGGGAAACAAAGAGAGAGGGAGGGAGAGGAAAGGAAGGAAGAAAGGAAGTGTGAGAGGAAGGGAACTTTCTGTTTTCCCCTTTCCATGTTTTGGGACTGAAAGATTTCTTCCTTCTAGTCCAGTCTTCTTAATTTATAAACAGAATACTTTAGTGTCCCAGAAAAGGCAAGTGACATCTAGGATAAAGTGACCAGAGGGTGACTATGAAGGACAACCACTCCATGATTGCTAATCTTCTGTGTCATCCATTATGGTAGAGCATAAGAGGAGAAAAGAGACAGAAAAGCACAGAAGTACTTAGTACAGTGACTGGCACATAATAAATGGTCAATGGAGCTTAGCTCAATTCAGATAGGTTCCGTTGACTTGCAGAGTCAAAACATACTGACTGAATGCCAGAAACTAATCAGATCCTTAGGGGTTGATGTTTTTCAGACAGCAGGAGTGCTGTCATAGGGAGTCTCTTCTGCATGCCAACTCCCTGTCCTGCGTTATAGCCATCTCTCAGCCTATACTAAAGACTTCTGACCTAAATCAATGTCTTTATTTCAAAAGTATTGAAAATCAAGTTTTAGAAAGAGCAGGCCACTTACCCAAGGCTGCACAGCAAGATGGGAGGAGAACTAAGATTAGGGTTCAGGATCCAAGGTTCTCAGTCAAGTATTCATTCCATGGTAGGTTGCTGCTAAGCAACCAAGAAATGGCAGCATATGTTCTCAAGGGCAGAGAACAGTGAGTTATACTCCCTCTAAGCTCTAGAATTTGAGCAAAACCTGACCCAGTTAGACAAATCTTACTGGAAGAGGCAGGGCTTGGGAGGGATTTCTCTGGTGAATATAAAATGGAGAAACAGGCAAGGAAAGGCTCTGCATCTGTGCAGATGGGAGTAAATCTTCCAATGTGTGGTAACTGGAGTGACCATAGTCATGGGACCAGTTTTGGATAGAAAGCAAAGGCAGGACTAGGGAAATAGGTTAAGTCTATCTGAAAGAGAGACTTGGGATTTCCATTAAGACATATGGACTTGATCCTGTAAGCCTGGAGTCACAAATGGAGGTACCTGTCCACACATGGATGAGTTGAACTTGACCCTCACAGTGCAGGGGAAGGGGAGAGATCATGTCAGAGCTTAAAAATGGTGAGAATGCATATTGAATCTGAATTCCTTCTGGCTTCTCAGGGGAACCCTGGAGACCTGATGGTCTGGAGACCTCATTCCTACAAGGAAGTGGTCTACCATCCTTGTAAACTGCTGTGTGTGTTTGTCATGTGTCACCAGATCTCTTTTTAAAACTCAACCCCTGGACATTTCATCTATTTCTGCTTACTGCCTGGACTCTGGAAGGTTTTGAGTTTGTATTCCATGCAGAAGTGATGATACACTTAAAATTCATCATCTCTGACATGATGAAATCAATGTTTGAGGGTATTTATTTGCCCATCAAACATTTATTGAGCATCTGTTTCCTGCAAGGATTTAGAAAGGGAAGAATTGAGTTCAAGAGGCGAATTGGGAGCCTGATCTAGTCAGATAAGAGGATAAAATCTGCTAGGACTGGGACCACGGGCATTAGAACGAAAGTTGACTCCCACTACCTCAAACCTTGTAGCGCTCCTTTTAATGAGAAGGCTGCCTTATCCATTTCCATAGAATCAAATACCTGTCCTTTTCTCTCTTTGACCTGCTTTTTACTTTATAATAAAATGTTGGTATGTATTCTCGTATTATATTCATCTAAGAGGGATCCATCCTCTTTCATTCTTAGAGTCTCTCTTCCTGTCTTTTTCGCTCATCCTGTCTAGTGAATGCATCTCATCTTGTCACTACTCCCCATGATCACTCCCTGCCTACTGAGAGAGGGTTGTGCACTTCTGAGGGTGCGAGTGAACCTTCACAGACTTGCTCAGAGCAGACCAGGAAGAGCCAGGCTGGCTCTCTAAGCTGCCTTTTCAAATCAATGCAAGTGCTTTGTTTCCTTCTCTGCATTTGACTGCAGTGTTCCTGCTCTCTCTGCTCCCTAGCAAACACACACTCTCTCTCCCACATTTCACTCCCACCCTTGCAACCCACTCTTTCTATCACTTCTTCAGTGAATTCCCCAAAGGCCCAAATGTCTCCCCATCCCTCACACACATTACAATATGATTGCTTTCAGAATAATGAGAAGCTGAATTAGGAAAGTTGATTTCACTGGAAGTGGTCCTTATTGCTAAAAACAAAGCATAGCAAACCTTATCCAAAAAAATCAATGTCTTTAGGAACAGCAAGGTTGCTTGGAGTAATAAAAATAGAATGCAGGAGAGGGCATGAAGACATAGTCTATACTCTTGATTTTCTGCCATTAAGTAGCAGTGGGACCTTGAGTAAGCCTGGGTTTCATTTTTTCTAAAATGAAGCAGCTGTACTTGATTCTCTTCAAGGACCACTCAACCTAAAATATTCCAGAGCAGTGGGAGGAATCACTGCCTTGCCATTTCTGATAGGTTTTCTTTTCAGTCTACACCTGACATGTATATGGGGATGCCCATAAGACTTGACATAGAAACCAGGGAAATTTTACCCATATGTGTTTGTATTAGCAAGACCATCTCCCTAGAGAGCAAGCAAGGCTCAGTGACACCTGCCAAAGAACTTCCTGATAACACCATGAGGTCATAGCAGTTCCTCAAGAAAAACCTTTTCTTGCTATGTGGTTAACAATCACAATGATGTTAGCTATCAAGCCATCGAGTGGAAGATGTGATACTTCCTGAGGATGGAAGGCTAGATGGGGTTACTTAGGGCTATTCCACACCATAGAAGCTTGTTGACAACCTCATAGAAAGTAGATTTGATGTATGATAATTAGGTTACTTCATTGCTTTGCACACTGCCTGGCACATGAAAGGTACCCTACAGGTACCTGTTGAGTGAATCACTGATGTTGGCAAAGCGGCCAGTGAGCACCTCTTGAACGTAACTCAGCAGTATTTGATCATAATATGCCATACTATTAGAGAGTTAGAAGGGTCCTTAGAGATCATTTAGCACCTCCTAATATTTTCTACCCTGACAAACTGAGGTCTGTGGATAATCATTGGCCTGGCTCATGTGGCAAATTAGTGATTGAGCCTAGAATTCCTGATAACCAAACCACCGTTTTTCTTTGTTGTTGTTTGTTTGTTTGTTTCTGCTTTTTTCCCCTTAAAGGTCAGCTCTTTTTGCACCCAGCACTGTAAATTGGCTCAAGCATCTTTAGGTTAACTGTGTCCTGAGATTTGTAAAAGTGTCTTGAGCCTTTTCAGATGGGCTCAGCTGATGTCCTCTCTCCCACTCCTAGGCTGGCACTTTCTGTTAGTTTCCATGAAGAGAAGACTGTAATTTTTCTCCCTGCTCTCCAGCAGTGCACGGCCACCCCATCACTCACTCTAACAGACCCTGCTGAGCACCCACAGTATATCTGTTTGGAAGTCAGTGGCGGTCAGCCAACATTCCAGTGATATTTGCTTTCCTAAGGCTTAGACAAATCGAATCCATTCACTTCCTCAGACTTGATGTCTCTTGTCTGGCACTATGTCCCCTCATCCAAGGCAAGCCAAGATTGAGCACATTTTAATCTCTCTTTCTCTCTTTTATAATGTGTAAGTTTCATCATCAACATCATCATCTTCTTGTTCTTCTTGTTCTTTTTTTTTTAACAAGTATAGAATCACAGCCTGAGACAAGGTTATACTTGCAAGAAATCAAAAATGCACCTAAGTCAATCTTCCTGGTGATAGGTGCAGACACCAAGTTCCAGGGATGAGGGATTATCATTTGCCCCAAATCTAGCCTCTATAGTAGCAGGAGTTGGGATAGAATTTGGGCAACCTTACTCAGTTTTGTTCAGTGTATGCTAAGCCTTATGTCACATTCTGGTTTATTTTCTACAATTAACTCTGCTTCAGACTTTATGTGACCTTTGCTGCCTTCTTTGGAATTGGGGTTGAATTTAGGAAGCAGCATGAGAGCACGTTGGGGTAATCTCAGGCATATTACTATAGCTCTCTAGACTCAGTTTTCTTTCCTGTGAAGTGAGGGCTCAGTTTCCCAATTGTGCCGGCAACATAGCACTGTAGTGGGAATCGGATGAGGTAATGTGTTCCCTCAGTTCTAAGATGTCAGACACATAATCTTTCCTGCTGCTTGGCATTATTAGCCTTCTTCCTTGAGCAGGAGCTTTCAATATTTCAAAGTTGTGTTTATTCTATAATGAACATTTGGGACATCCTGGCAAGGAAGCAGGTATGATATTTTGGGGCAAAGGATCTCTTTTAGGAGCCCTTCCATTCATCTGCTGCTTACTGTGTGGCAGTCCCAGCAGGGAAGCAGCCCAGTTCTCAGAGTGCATTCAGAGCTGCCTCTTTCAGGGAGTGTATGAGCTAGAAATAGACCAGGCCTTTCCTTTGGAGTTTCACAAAAAATGGATCTTTTGGGTCAAAGGCACCTTAATCTGCAAAACACAAGCTGTTTGCCTGACTTGAGGCCTCAGCAGACTTACTGGACTTGAAGGGGCTTTGGTATGGAAAATGGATTGTGTTTTGAAGATTAAGGCCCCTTTCATCCAAAAGATGCAATATTTTTTCTGTTTCCTCAAGCTCCCAATGAAACACCTTGTTCCTTTCTGGCTTAAAAACTTCAAGCCTCCTTTCTTATGCATAGATGGATTAACTTCAACTATGTATCCACAGCATATATCAGTGAATACTTAGTGCCTCCTTCCTTTAGGACTCCTCCATATGTGGATCAATCACCCCAGTGATGCTTAAAATAATTGCAGAGCATTTTAAAACTTCAGATTTTGGAATCTCACCTCCAGAATTTCTGATGAAGTCTGGAGTAGGGAGTACATTTTTAAAGCAGATACTACTTGGGACTCATGTGTTGTGCTACCCTGAGTACCACAGTCCTCTCAATTCAGTATCTGATAGACCATGGTGAGTTGAGATGGTAGGCTTTTGATAGATCGAACGTCAAATGTCAACTATGACTCTTAGAATCCACAAGGTGACTTTGAACAAGTTACCTAACTTCACTGGCTCAGTTTCCAGTCCTATAAAATGTGAATAAATAATACTACCTAGAGGTCTATTAGCTACTACTAAAACTTCCTCTACAGTGAACTTTCTTCCCAGCCCACCCAACTCAGTGGGTTGAAGCAACTGGCACTTACTATCACTCAGATGTTAGTGTAGGGAATATCCAATCTAACCTATTCTCACTGATCTAGGTTGGCTCTTCCTGGTCCTATGGTTCAGTGAGGGATTCTATCCTAAGCTTGATTGAAACCTTTAGGTAAATAGTCCATTCTACATGTCCTTCAACCTCTTTCTGACACAGCAGACATGTCTACTTTTGTGTGTGTGGCAGTAGCAGAAGCACAAGAGATTATGTAGAAAACTACAAGGTCTTTATTGGTCAACTTTTCCATTCCTGGGACACAACACCTAAAACCCACTATTTAAAAGAGGGGATACTTACTTAGCTTAAGGTTTCAGAGGGTACAGTCCATGATTGACTGGCTTCAAAGTAAATCATGGAGAAAGTGATTGGCAGAGGCTGTTGTCATAGCAACAAGGAAGCATAGCAGGTTGTAATGAGCTTTAGAGAGGAAGCAAGCGTAGACCAGATATAGACCTTGAGGTCATGCCTCCCTGAATCTCTCTGACATCCCAGAAGTGTTCTTTACTAATCTATTATGTGAGTCCCACAGCAATTGAGTTGATAATTAGATGAGATCAGGCATGTTCAGGATGGTTTGGGTTGATAATTAAGCTGAATTGTCATAAGGACTTTGAAATACAAGCTCAGAACTAGCACACCATCACTTCTGCCTTGTTCTAAGTATCAAAAGAGTAATGAGGATGAATTCAAAGTCAAGGATGGGAAATAGACTCTTCCTCCTTAGTAAAAAGGTTGTGAAATTACATGACGAACTAGCTGCCTCTAATGATGGGTGATGATATGTAGTCTCTAAAGTAATCTGTCATAACCATAGGAAAGATCCATTTAAATAAAGTTTGTAAATTTCTTAACATAGTTCCTGTCATACAGTAAGTATTCATATTTTCCTTGCTTTCATTGCATAGACTCAAAACTGGTAAAGAAAATGATTCACTACAGATTTCCTAAATCTAGTGATACACATGCTCAGAGAAATGATGGTGTTTTCTCAGCATCATACAGATGGGGTTGGTTGGAAATCAGACTATGCAATGGTTTTTATTTGGTATTTGAAGAACAAAAGGAGGACCCTGGCTCGACCTCACAGTGATACGTGACATACCAACAATAATGAGGCATTTCTTAAAGCTAAGCAATACTGTCAGTTGACCTTACCCTTGTATTTCCCTGGCTGGGACAGTATTCTTGCATTTTATTTTTCATAACATTGACTTGAAGCATTTCCTAAAAATGTAGCATCTTATATTCATCTCAATAGAGATTGTGATTCAGTAAGTCTGATGAGGCTGCCAAGCAGCTGAAAATGTATTAAACACTGCTAGTGATCTTGGCTGAGGTGGGGTGGTCTGTGAATTATTCCTTGTGAAACCTGAGACATTATCCAGGGGAGGGAAACAGTGAATTCTTATATCTGTATTTTTGGTTAGTTATACATTAATAGGCCTGCAGCCAGGGGATGCTTCCTAAACCTGTAAACCCAGCCTGAGGCAGGAGGATTTCAAGTTTGAGGTTAGCCTAGCAAATCTTTGACTCAGAATAAAACTGGCAAAACTTTGACTCAAAATAAAAAATTAAAAAGGTTGGAATGTATTTCAGTTGTACAGTGGCTCTGGTAGTACACTTGTACCAATTCAAAGAAAAAAAAGAAGAGAGAGAGAGAGAGAAGGAATGATGGAAAGAAGGAAAAAAGGAAGGAAGGAAGGAAAGAGGGAGAGATAGAATATCTAGGGCAGAATGATAGCTCTGTGATCTGTAGGGGCTTAGAAGGGGCTAGAAAGAGACATTATTGATGGAATAACATACTTGTGGTAGCATGAACAACCCAAACTAGTACCATGGGGAAGGTCATTCAAGTAACATTAGACTAGCAGATTTCATATACATATGCTGATGTGTGTTAAGAAATTGCTATTACATTTACAGACAATAAACTCAAACAAAACAAAGTAGTATAAAACCAGATAAAAGAGAATAGCATTACAGGTCTTCAAGTTGGATAACAGGAAATGAGCAATGGCTACTATAGTGTCTCATTTTTCAAAAGAGCTGTTCCTATTTTCTC